>PVHY01014255.1:0-38940 GCA_004024945.1 Uropsilus gracilis
GGTTCGAGTCCCGCCTGGGGCCCGTATAGTGAGACCTAGTTCCAAAAAATAGCTGGGTGTGGTGGCGCATGCCTGTAATCCCAGCTACCTGGGAAGCTGAGGCTGGGGATTGCTTGAGTCTGTGGTACCCTGGGCAACGAGAGCCTGCGGTTCCATGGGCAAAAATAGCAAGACCCAGTTTCAAAAAAAAAAAAAAAAACAACAACAAAAAAAAATAAAATGATTGCCATCTCCTTATTTTAGTTTCTAATAAAGTCAGGCATACTCGCATGCATTTATTATATTTTCTCTAAAAATATTCTGTTCCTTTGTCTTATAGGGGTCTTCGTCTTTTTCAAGGTCTGTCATTTTGGGTATTAATCTGTGTTTCAAGTATTTTACTTGTCCTTTCTCCCAAAATCATTAACTTTCATTTTCTGAATGTAAGGTAAAGTTAGAGAGAGAAAGAGGGAGAGAGGAAATGAAGATAGTGTGTGAAAACCATTTTTGCAGAGGTAGTCGCTATTAACATCTGGGTAAACATCTTAGATTTCTGTAATTATTACCTGTGTGTGTATACTAACTTGTTTTTGATAAATCATGACTACTCAAGGGAACAAATATTTAAAGCTTATTTGATTCACATTCATTATAAAGTTCACAAGAAAAGACAGATAAAAACATAACTTTTCCAGAAAAACAGAACTTTGTCATCATCTTTCCCAGAATTTCTCCACTGTATTCCTTTCTACATTTCTTCTCTGTATTCCTTTCATAGTCCCTAGGTCACCTGATAATATTGTCCCAGTGGAGAAAGATGTCAGTTGCAGCTTTTTCCTCCTGTGACACTGATCAGGGAGGCTCGGCAGACATATCTTCGTTTCTTTCAGACCAGCATATCCGCTAGAACCTTTTCTAGCCCAGGTCTCTCCTCTCGTAGCTTTGTCTGTGATGTCTCATGGTTTATGTTCCTGTAGTTTTCAAGTTTATTATGCCTTTCGGCTGAAAGGGTCTATCCTATTAGAGGATTATTAAACTATTTTCCCTGTATTTTCTGAAAATAGATGAATATAAAAAGGTGTTCCTGTATTTTCTAAAAATACCTGTGATCTGTTTTACATTTATGTTGGGTCTTCTTGCAGTTTATTTTTATGAATAGAGTGAAGCAGAGCTTCAGCCTAAATTTTTTCAGACGGTGGCCAGGTGTCTGCAGGTCCTGGTATGCATGCTCACTGGCTGAGAACTCCTCTCTCTTGCCACCACTATATCCTTTCCAGAGTTTGAACTATTACAAGGTTACATTTTGATAACTAATAGGCAAGTCTACCATTATTTTTTTTGAAAACAATTACTGCCTATTTTATTTCCTGTGCTAGAATCTGCCTGTCATTTTTTTCAAAAAAAGACTTAGATTCTTTTATTAGAATTTCTTTGAATTACAGATTTAAAAAGATGAGATGGAGTTTGTAGCCATTTTGCTCTACTGCATCCTCTGTCAGACACAGCTGACTGCAGAGGGGGATTGGGAAGGAGACCAAGGCAGGGCAACAGATTGGACAGAAGTGGGGGATAAGGTAGGGAACATACTGGATCTTGGTGGATAAGGTAGGAAAGGCAGTCAGGCATGCATCTTGGGTTGGGAAACACCAATGTCTGTTCTCTTTCTCAGAGAGAAGCTAGTGAAGATGCTGGTGGAGCTGCTGACGAACCAGGTGGGAGAGAAGATGGTGGTGGTGTTGGCCCTGCGCCTCCTCTACCTGCTCATGACAAAGCATGAGTGGCGCCCCCTCTTTGCCAAGGAGGGTGGCATCTACGCTGTGCTGGTTTGCATGCAGGAATACAAGACTTCTGTCTTGGTGCAGCAGGCAGGGCTGGCGGTGAGTGGACTGGGTCTTGGGGAATGGAGAGTCATGGGTGAGACGGGCATGTTGAGAACTGCTGATTTCGAAGGGGTACTGCAGTAATTTAGACCAGAGGTGTCTAAATTATCGGGGCAGAAAGATGCTGATGGGTTTAAGAGTTCCAGCTGGATGGTCTTGGAAAGGGAATGCATGTTGAGAGGGAAAAGAATGTTTTCAAGAATGACTCTGGGTCTGACAGTGAGAAGCAGAGTAGATGCAGTGGCCATTGACTAAGTGGAGTGTTGGCCAAGGAGGTGGAATCAAGGGTTGAGTTTTTAGGCATGTTGAATTTTCCCACGACTTTTCAGTTGCAGTTAGGAGTTTTGCTAAAGACTGATTTTCCAGATGTGACTGTTTTTTTACCCTTTGATCTGAGAGGTACCCTTACATAAACAGTACCCAACCTCACCAGATAGCAGTCATCATTGCTATTGTTTTGCCACCCTGGGCCAGAGAATGGAGAAAGGAGGCCTGAGTTTTTAGAAGAATTGGCCTCCTAACTACTCCAGACTGAAGCGTTGGTTGCTGGGAGGTATGGACAGGGTGTGTTCTGTAGAGCTGAGGGGCAAGGTAGGCCTCATCAGAGCACCTCTTGAGAATGAATTCCAATAGTGTAACATAATGGCTCGGTTGGGGCGCATGTCCTTTTAGAGCAAGCTGTTTCAGGGGAGCCAGGAGACTCCCTTTCTGGGGTTAGCTAGGTGCTGCTCCTACCAAGAGCAGCTAAGCATTCACAGTCTAAGAATTACCTCATCCTTTCAGATTGCATCACCAAAATACAGTGTTTGTCCCTAAATGCAAACTCTTGCCCAGCAACAAAATTATTTGTCTTGTTTATAGCATAAGGTCTCCAGAGTCCAGGTGACTAGGGAGAGTGGGGAAACCAAAGGGAGAAAACCTCATGAAGAAGTAGCATTTGGGCCGGGTGTGGTGGCATGTGCCTGTAATCCAAGTGCTGGGAGGCAAGAGACCTGGGATCGCTTGAGTTTGCAGGTTCGAGACTACACCGGGGAACATAGCGAGACCTGGTCTCAAAAAAAGCAGTTGGGTGCGGTAGCAGGTACCTGTAATCCCAGCTACCTGGGAGGCTGAGGCTGGGGATTGCTTGAATCCGCGGGATCAGGACTGCTCTGAGCAACATAGCGAGACCTAGTCTCAAAAAAAAAAAAAAAAAAAAGTAGCAGCATTTGCTCAAAGACACCAGGCCATGTAGTGGGAGTTGTCCTGAAAATGACTTCTAGTCTACTTAAGCCCTAGAGAGTTTCTTCTCAAGAGTCACCCCTTTCTGTTAATACAAAGTTTGTCTGAAGTTTTTCTCTGGTATCAGCAAACAAGTTTGCACAAGTTTTTCTCCCCCTGAAATCCTGCCACTACCTGTAAGGAGGACTGGATACTGACTTTGGAGGCCAGGAGATGTAGGGTTTGGGAATATTGGCATGTAGGTGATTACTGAAGCTCTGGGGGTATAGGAGGTGAACTGGGGAGGAGGTGCAGAGTGAAGCGAGAAAGGGGCAAGGCACTTCCTTGTTGAAGGACCAGGCAGAGGAGTTCTAGAGAAGTAGACAACCTGGAGGATTTGAGAAGGAGATCAAAGGAAGAAAGGTTTGAACAAATCCAAGAGGCTAAGTAAGGTGGAAAAGAACTTGAAGGAGAGCTGTTGAAGACAACTTGATCCCACTGTCTTGAGGGGTATTTGAGGGGTGTCCTACTTGGTGGCCTCAGTACTGCAGAGAAGCATTGCAGCCATAGGTGTTCTGGTCTGTTGTGTTTTGTTTCTACATGTGATAGCCCTTTTACATGTCATACTTCGTTCATTTCCAGCCCCTACTCCTCTTGTTGCAAACAGGTCAGCTGCCCTCAAGTTTGAGGTCTAGAATGATGACCTGGCTCTCCCATGCTTCTACCCACTCCTAATTCTGCTTCCACATCCCTCTTGCAGGCACTGAAGATGCTGGCCATTGCCAGCTCCTCAGAGATCTCCACTTTTGTTACTGGCCGAGAGTCTGTCCAACCTTTGTTTGACGCCCAGATGACCAGAGAGATCTTCGCCAGCATCGACTCAGCCACCCGCCCAGGCTCTGAGAGCCTGCTGCTTGCGGTCCCAGCAGCTGTGGTCCTGATGCTGAACACTGAGGGGTCAGGGCCTCCCTCTTCAAACTCCTGTTAGGCCCCAACCCCTGCAGTTCCCCTACCCATGTCTCCTGTGCCCCACAGAATCTCCCATCCTATTGTTACCTCTGAATGAAACATTGGTGACCCAACCTGACTGTTTTTGGGAGACACACAATTGGGAGATTCCCAAAGAGGATAGCGATACCCCGATCTCTTCCTGGGTTTGGGGGAGTGAACTAAGGTCAGGGGCCCAGTGTCTTGACCTTCAAGGGACTACACCTTCCCAGCTTCTGCGCAACCCCCTTAACATTGCTTCTCATGTCCATTGCATCCATTCTCTTTCAATTTCTTCCCGGTCACCTTCCTCCCAGGTGCTCCTCTGCAGTGAGAAATGGTCTGCTCCTGCTCAACCTTCTGTTGTGCAACCACCACACTCTGGGAGACCAGCTCATAACCCGGGAGCTGAGAGACACCTTGTTTAGGCACTCTGGGATTGCACTGGACACAGAGCCCATGCCCACCACACACAACATCCTTATGATGCTGCTCAATCGCTACTCGGAGCCACCGAACAGCCCTGAGCATGCAGGTACCACGTGGAGGGGGTGCCTCTGCTGAGGAGTCGGACACTGGCAGCGGTGGCCAGGAAGGCTAAGGTTGATGTTCCAGCCCCTCACTGGAAAGCCATGAATCTTCAGGAAATGAGTGCAGGTTTTAGTGTTCAAGTTAGATTTATGTCCGACCAAGAGGAGAGGGGGATGGGAACTGAATACAAGGTTTGCTTGCTGTGGACAGTTTAAGCACCTGAGGCTTCTCGTCTATCTGCACAAAGTTAAGTACAGTCTCAATGGACAGTTGGTTGGATAACTTGTAGAGAGGCTTTCTTTGCAGGAATCATAGCTTGTGACATAAGAAACATGAAATGTTGATGTCACGGGGAAGGAAACCGCTTGTGTTTAACAAATAAGTGGAAACCCAGAAGTATGGGGGATGCTAAAATAAACACTAGATGTCTTTTGGTCTGTATATATAAAGCCACCAGCTGGGTAGTGTAGGATGTGGTTATGAAGCTAATACGTTTTGCTTATGTAACAGAACAGCTAACATTTAATACCAAAAGGTTTGTATAGCTGTGTATTATGTACACGGTTTTTTCCCTCTGGTGTGTCTGGGCAGCAGCACTGGAGACCCCCGGCGCCCAGGGCCAGGATGGGTCCCCTGAGCTGTTGATCCGATCCCTGGTGGGGGGCCCATCCGCAGAACTCCTCCTGGACTTGGAGCGCATGCTGTGCCGGGAGGGTGGCCCAGGGCCCGCGGTGAGGCCCCTCCTCAAGCGCCTTCAGCAGGAGACCCAGCCCTTCCTCCTGTTGCTGCAAACTCTGGATGCCCCTGGGCCCAACAAAACCGGGCTGCTGACCGCCCTGAGGTGATCCAGGCAGGGCCCATGGGGTGAATGTATAAGAGGGTGAGGGGAGCTCGCAGGTGCAGAGACCTCACTGGTTTCCATCCCCTCACCCAGGGTCATGACCCGGCTGCTGGAGCACCCTGAGGCAATGGTCCTCCCCTGGCATAAGGTCTTGGAGCCCTGCCTCAACTGCCTGAGTGGCCCCAACAGTGACTCTGAGGTACCAGAGCCTTGGAAGGTTGGGGGGAAGGGGCGCTGGGGCACCAGCTAACTTGTGAAGCTCTGGTGCACACAGTATCAACTTTCTGGAAGGGTCTGCTCCCTGGAAGGGGCAGGTGGGAAGGAGAAGGCTAGTGTTATCCAAGAGTCTCTAGAATTAGGGTTTTTGAAGTGTGACACGCTTGGCTGCACCTGGATTTTAGCACTGGGTTTAGAAAAAGCTATCCTTGCCAGTCCAGACTTTCCTTATTCCACACGTGTCAGGGCATGTGAGCCACAGAGCAAGGTCAGGCGCCTGGGTTGGTTCTTAAGATGATGTGCCCCGGTGGGAAACGCTGCTTCTGACTTCTTGCTCTGGGGGTTCCAGCACCCCAAATTTTGTTCCAACTTGTCTTTAAATACCCTTCTTTCCCTGGATCCAAGTGTCTCTAGAGCCTTCACCCACTTTCCCTTTCCCAAGCCCACTCCACACCCCCCCATGGCCTGCTCTCCCTTTCTGTCCATTCAAGTCTGCGCTTTTGGGCACAGATTATTCAGGAGCTGCTCTGCTTCCTGCATCACCTGGCTTCAAAGCACAAGGACTACGCAGTGGTGCTATGCTGCCTGGGAGCCAAGGAGGCCCTCTCCAAAGTCCTAGACAAGCACTCAACTCAGCTGCTGCTGGCCTGTGAGCTTCAAGACCTCGTGACTGAGTGTGAAAAGCACGCCCAGTTATGTAGTAACCTCACCTCCAGCATCCTGGCTGGCTGCATTCAGGTGAGACAGGTGTCTCTATATCCTAAGCAAGGTTGGCATTCAGTGTGCATCCTTGTTTAGTAATCCCGTGTGGCACAAATGGTAGCACACCTGGGGTACCTGTTCCCCGGTCTTTACCTCACATGGCCTTGTTCTACCAAAATTGGGAAGAAAAGGATTGAGTGTCCTGCTGTTCTTGACTTTTTCTCCATACCTATTACTATATCTTTCTCCTCCTGCCCACCCCCCCACCATTGTGGCTGCAGATGGTGCTGGGCCAGATCGAAGACCACAGGCGAACCCACCGACCCATCAACATCCCCTTCTTTGACGTGTTCCTTAGGCATCTGTGCCAGGGTGTGTGCCCCCCTCTGCTTGCCCTTGAATCCCACCTCAGCATCTGTTCTCCCCTCCCCTTCCTGCTCCCTTGTCCCTTTCCTTCTCTTAGCCCCCCAGGCTGTGAGCCTATTCTCTTCCCACTCACCCCCAGGCTCCAGTGTGGAAGTGAAAGAGGACAAGTGCTGGGAGAAGGTAGAAGTGTCCTCCAACCCGCACCGGGCCAGCAAGCTGACGGACCGCAACCCCAAAACCTACTGGGAGTCAAATGGCAGTACCGGCTCCCACTACATCACCTTGCACATGCACCGTGGTGTTCTGGTTAGGTATGAGTGACCCTCACACACTTGCGCAGACTCACACAGGCCTAACTGTTATGAGCCCTCATATGCACAGTCCCCTCTGTCACCCTGTCTCTGAGGGACCCTTTTTGTGCAGTGGACAGACTGACCTGCTTTCCCTGCTAAGTACAGATATCCATGAGCCTGAGGACGTGCTCCCTACACAGGTGCAGATGTCACTCCCTGAGCTTGGTGTTGAGGGAGAGCCACAACTAACTTATCCATACTTCCTGTGGCCATTTGTTTCGGTATCCTCTGGGCCAGGCTCTGTGTGAGGGTCTGGTGCTTCCAGGCAAGATGCAGTACCTGTCCTCAGGGACATGGGGCTAGACTGGTAGGCAGAGCCAGGTCACAAAGAGTTTCATGAGCTAAGATATTTGAGCTTTGTTCTAAAACTTGGGGACCACTGAAAGATCTTAAGAAGGGAAGAGGCAGGGCCGAGCACAGTGACTCATGCCTGTAAGCTTCAGCCTATGAAGCGGCCAGGGCTAGGGATTGCGGTTCGAGTCCCGCCTGGGGCCCGTAGTGAGACCTAGTTCCAAAAAAATGGCTGGGTGTGGTGGCACATGCCTGTAATCCCAGCTACCTGGGAAGCTGAGCCTGGGGATTGCTTGAGTCCGTGGTACCCCGGGCAATGAGAGCCTGCGGTTCCACGGGCAAAAATAGCGAGACCTAGTCTCAAAAAAAAAAAAGAAGGGAAGAGGCAAAGTTAGATTTTATTTAGCGAACTCTGACAATCATGCTTGGGTTGGAGGTTAGGAGAGAGTTGAAAAGTGGATGCAATGGTCTGGTTGGGACATGAGGACCATAATGTCTTCAGTTAGCAGGAGGTAAAGGGGATAGCGAGGAGGCCGGGCTGGGAGATTTTAGGACTCCTCTGAGAGGTGGGATCCCCAAGAGTCGCTGTTGACTGGATGAGGGAAGCTGTGAGAGGGAGTCACACTGACAGGGTGAATGTTCTGGTGCAGTACTGAGAGGATGGCAGTTTTCTCTCCCAGTAGAGAGAAATAGGAAGAGGAATAGGTTTTTGTGGACTGATGGTCATTCCATTGGGTCCTACTGACGTTGAGGTGCCTGGAGGCAGGACACGGAAATGTCTATGGAGAACGCAGCATAAAAACTTGACAGAGCAGTCGATGGTCATGATGTGGATTTGGAGACACTTAGGTATCCATTCTTGGTTGACACTGTGCATTTAAACAAAGTCACTTTGGGCAAGATCAAAGGAAGAGCAGAATCTGGGGAAGACTGACATTTCTGGAGCCAGTAGAGGAAGGGTCTGAGGAGGAACTGGGGGTTGAAGTTGTTCTGAAGAAGACCAGGGCCCCTACTTTAAGTGATTCCTTTTTCCTCTCCCAGGCAGCTGACCCTGCTGGTAGCCAGTGAGGATTCAAGTTACATGCCAGCCAGAGTGGTGGTGTTTGGGGGTGACAGTGCCAGCTGCATTAGCACTGAGCTCAACACGGTGAGCCCAAAGCTGTTTTGTGCAGTGAACAGACTCCCACAGTGTTTCACTGTCTCGAGTATAAATATCCCCTCATTCTTCTGTCATTCTCTTTGTCCCAAGTTCTTATTGAGAAGGACCTAGTTCCTGGGGAATCCCCACCCCTTTCTCCTGGGCAAGCATTGAGTGGCATTAGGGAGGTGGAGCTACATGGACCCTTGGCTTGAGAGCCAGAGGTTGTGAAGGGGTAGGTGTTTATGTTGAAGGTCCTTGCAACTGTCCTTCTGGAAGTGAGAGCTATCCCTTTACCTCTTCCCCTGCCCTGCCAGGTGAATGTGATGCCCTCTGCCAGCCGGGTGATCCTTCTGGAGAATCTGAACCGCTTCTGGCCCATCATCCAGATCCGCATAAAGCGCTGCCAGCAGGTGGGGAACGGGGAAGGGGTCTGGGCATCAGTAGCTCTGGGTATCCAGAATGGCTAAGTTCTATAACATTTGAGGGCCAGCCTCTAGCCGTGGTTCTGCCTTTGTCTGCTTGGAAGATAACTCAGGACCTGTTAAACAACAGAGAGTGGGCATGTGTTGAGTGGCCTAGGGAGCTCCGGTCACAGGCCTTGGCTTAGGCAGTACTTGGTGCCTGGTGGCTAGGGGATAGATAAGTCCGTGTATTACAGGGCGGCATCGATACCCGAGTTCGGGGTGTGGAGGTCCTGGGACCCAAGCCCACCTTCTGGCCACTATTTCGGGAGCAGCTGTGTCGCCGTACATGTCTCTTCTACACAATTCGGGCTCAGGCCTGGAGCCGGGATATAGCCGAGGACCGCAGGCGCCTGCTGCAGCTCTGTCCCAGGTGGGTGGGGCAGGAGGTGGGGAGTACTTGAAGGGCAGAGGTGGCTAAGGGAGTGGGACTGTCAAGTAGGTGCTTCTGTGCTTCTGAAAGACAGCACCCAGGTAGGGCCAAGGGACAGTGAATATAGGTGAGAAGTAGGTGTTGATAGGCTGAGCTGGGAGGGACAGAGCATGGGGGGACAGAGCATGGGGCGATGAGGAGTTGACTGTACTTGAGCAGATGCCTCGGGGGAAATCTGTGCCTCTTAGGCTTGATGCTAAACTGTTTCTTTCCAGACTGAACAGGGTTTTGCGCCATGAGCAGAATTTTGCTGATCGCTTCCTCCCTGATGATGAAGCTGCCCAAGCGCTGGGCAAGACCTGCTGGGAGGCCCTGGTCAGCCCCCTGGTGCAGAATATCACCTCCCCTGGTAATCATGCCACCCTCTAACCTGCTCCTTGTAGTGATTCCCAGGCGTCACCTGGGTTAATGCTCTTGGTACTTTTGATTCCCGCCTTTATATCCCCAGAGGTCCATAACTTCAGTGCTCCTATCCTTCCTGCCCCAGGCACGGATGCCTGAGGCCCTTCTGTCTCACCCTTTCTCAGCCTTGCCATAGCCCCAGACTCCAGGAAACCTTGGAATGGTTGAATTCAGGCCCTGCTGTCACCCAGACCTTTTTGTACAGTTGTTCTGTCACTCCTCCTCCCAGGCTGGTCAGTTCCTTTTGCCAGTGGAGCCTGTTCCTTACCTGTCTTTCAGACTCTGAAGGTGTGAGCTCCCTGGGGTGGCTGCTGGATCAATACTTAGAACAGAGGGAGAGCTCTCGGAACCCCCTGAGTCGAGCAGCCTCCTTTGCCTCTCGAGTTCGTCGCCTGTGCCACCTGCTGGTGCACGTGGAGCCGCCTCCTGGGCCTTCTCCTGACCCACCCACTCGGCCCTGTATGTAGCCGGTTGAGCTGAGGATCCGGGCAGTGGTGATATCTGGCTCCTCCCCTCCTGGTCTTCTCATTGCTTGGCTGTGGGCCTTTCTAGGGGTCAATGTCAAAGACCCCTGGACTCCCCCACCAGGTGAGATGAAACCCCTTCCTTTGTGTTCTGTCTCCACAGTCAGCAAAAACAGTAAGGGTCGGGATCAGAACCCCGAGCCTTCACCAGTTCTACTAAGCAGCAGTCTCAGGAACATAACGCAGTGCTGGCTAAGTGTGGTGCAGGAACAGGTGGGCAGAAGTCACCGAAGTTGGGGGCGGTGTGCTGTTGGGCTGTCCACATACCGGGGCTGCCATGTTGTTTCTCCTCAGGTCAGCCGGTTCCTGACTGCAGCTTGGAGAACCCCAGACTTCGTGCCTCGCTACTGTAAACTCTACGAATGCTTGCAGAGAGCGGGCTCAGAGCTCTTTGGGCCTCGGGCGGCCTTCACGCTGGCTCTGCACAACGGTTTCTCTGGTGCCTTGCTGCAGCAGTCCTTCCTCACTGCTGCTCACGTGAGTCCTGACAGCTTCCCAGTTGGTGGGGCTAGAAGCTCATGTTCAGTGCTTGTTACTTTCTATTCTGCCCTTCGCCCCCTTTCTCCCCCCATCCTCCCCCCATCCACTCCTGTTAATGGTTTGCCAGTGCCCTCTCCATTGCCCCCAGATAAGTGAGCAGTTTGCCAGGCACATCGATCAACAGATCCAGGGCGGCCTAATTGGTGGAGCCCCTGGCATGGAAATGCTGGGGCAGCTTCAGCGACATCTGGAGCCCATCATGGTCCTTTCTGGCCTGGAGCTGGCCACCACTTTTGAGCACTTCTACCAGTGAGTGCAGGTCTGAAGAGAGAAAGCGTGGGAAGCCAAGAACCTAATGGGGGAGATTTGGGTTTTAGAGAGAAGAAAAAAAAGGCTGGGCACGGTAGCTCATGTCTGTAAGCTTCAGCCTATGAAGCGGCCGGAGCTAGGGATTGTGGTTCGAGTCCCGCCTGGGGCCCGTAGCGAGACCTAGTTCCCAAAAAATAGCTGGGCGTGGTGGCATGCACCTGTAATCCCAGCTACCTGGGAAGCTGAGGCTGGGGATTGCTTGAGTCTGTGGTACGGCGGGCAATGACAGCCTGCGGTTCCACGGACAAAAATAGCGAGACCTAGTCTCAAAAAAAAAAAAAAAGAAGAGAGAGGAACAGTGGGGGTGAAGGAAGACTAAGCTACAGACGTGATTATGGCAGTGAGGGGAAAAGGGAGGAGGAGGAAGCAAAGTAGGGCCTATGGCACAGGCAGGCTGCAGCAGTGGGGACCTGTGAGCTGAGTGCCCACACTGAGTGTGGCCTGGGCTGTGTGTGCTGCAGACACTACATGGCAGACCGTCTCTTGAGCTTGGGCACAAGCTGGCTGGAGGAGGCCGTGCTGGAGCAGATCGGCCTCTGCTTCCCCAACCGCCTCCCCCAGCAGATGCTGCAGAGCCTGAGCACCTCTGAGGAACTGCAGCACCAATTCCATGCCTACCAGCTCCAGAACCTTGACAAGTTGCTCTTGGAGCAGGAGGATGAGGAGAGCCTGGGTCATGAAGAAGAAGAGGTAAGCACAAGGGAAACAAGTGGGAGAATAGGAGAGCAGAAGACTAGACCGCAGAAGGGAGCTTAAGGGCCTTTGAAATCCTTCTCTCTCTCAGGAGGAAGAGGAGGAAGAAGAGACTGTAAAAGAGCTCTTTACTGAAGATCCAAGTCCAACAGTTTCTATACTGGTCCTGTCACCACGCTGCTGGCCGGTGTCGCCACTCTGCTACCTGTACCATCCCAGAAAGTGCCTTCCCTCAGAATTCTGTGATGCGCTTGACTGCTTCTCCAATTTCTACAGCCAGAGTGAGGAGATAGGGAGAGGAAACTTGAGATTGGGGTGAGATTTGGGGTGGCAAGAGAGGAAAAGGAGAGTACCTTAGTGCAGAATTGTATAGATAAGAAGAAAACTGGTTTGGGGGGTCAGCAATCTCCTAGAGACGAATAGAAAATGGTAGCGTTAGATCATCATATCTATCTTGTTTATCTTTGTGTGAATTTGTTCTGTGTTTCTTTTTATAAGTTCAGGTTACATGGTTGCTTAATTTTTAGTCTTTTCAGACTTCCATCCAAATAAAACTATTTAAGGCTTTTCCTTGCCCTCTCAATATTTCCTTAGCTACATCCTATAGGTTTTTAAATTTTTGTCTAAAAATACTTATTTAATATTGAGGTATAATTAGTATTGAGCACTTGAGCACAAGTTTTTTTTTTTTTTTTTTTTTTGGAGACTAGGTCTTGCACTATTGCCCGGGGTAGTCCTGAATCCACGGACATGGGCTCAAGTGATCCCTAGCTTCAGGCTTCCCAGATAGCTGGGATTACAGGCATGCACCACCATGCCCGACTATTTTTTTGAGACTAGGTCTCACTATGTTACCTGGGGTAGTCTTGAACCTGTGGACTCAAGTGCTTCCTAGCCTCAGCCTCCCAAGTAGCTGGGATTATAGGCTCATGCCACCACACCCTGTTTGAGCACAAGTTTTAATGATAAAACTTCATGAATTATTAAATCCAAATGCACCCAGATAACTACCTACCAGATACAGGACATTTGTAGCACACCAGAAAGCTGCTTCCTTCATGTTCGCTTTCTAATCAGAATCTTCTTCCAAGAGAAACCTTTATTCTTACCTTTCTCACCATATCTTATTTTGCTTGAATTTGAATCTCATATAAATGGAACTACAGAGATTTCTGTGTCTTATTTCTTCCACTCAGTATGTCTACGGTAGTTATGCAGGCTGTCAGTAGTATCATTACTTTATTTGTTTGTATTACTGAATCATATTCCATTGTGTGAATATATTTACCCTTTCTGTTGATGGATATTTGGGATGTTACATAAATTTTTACATGTAGAATTTTAATCGTCTAGTTCTAAGAATTTAGTTTCCATTATATTTCTTCCTCAGTTTTTTAGAAGTATGTTGAAAAATTTCTGAACAAATTTTTCTTTATTTAGTTATCCTTTTGTTTTGTATTTTCAACTGTATTCCATTGTGGCCAGCGGACTTAGAGTCTATGATTCTGAATCTTTGCAATTTATAGAGACGTCCTTTTCAGCCTAAGAGATGGTCAAATTTTATGCATTCCATGTGTGATTAAGAAGATTGTGTATTCTTAAGTGAGTGGATAGGGGATTCTGCATAGTTCATTAACTTGACCTTGCTAATTATACTGTTAAATCTGTGACCTTACTCATTTTTGTCTACCTGAAAGAGGTGTTGAAATCTATTATGATGATGATTTTAAACTTCTAATATGTCAGGCCTGGCACGGTGGTGCATGCTTTAATCGCAGCCTACAGAAGTGAGACCAAGGCTAGGAATCACTGAGTCTGCGTGTTCAAGACCTGCCTGGGGCAACATAGCGACACCTAGTCTCAAAAAATAGCTGAATATGGTGGGGCATGCCTGTAATCCTAGCTACCTGGGAGACTGAGGCTGGGGATCACTTGAGTCCATGGGTACCCGGGCAACAAACCAAGACCTAGTCTAAAAAAACCAAAAACAAAAATAAACTTCCAACATGTCTATTTTGTTATATATATATATTTTTTTTTATTTTTTTTTTAACTATTGTCTTTGATACAAGTTTAAAATCATTGAGCAGTGGTGTCCATTAGAACTTTCTGCTGTGATAGAAAAGTTCTTTTCTGCACTATTCAGTATTGATTATTCATGACTGTTGAGCACTTGAAATGTGATTCATTTGTGACTAAAAAACTCAGTATTTAATTTTATTTACTGTAAACAGTTTACATTAAGACTGCCACATCTGACTAGTGACTATGCAAGTTTATACAAACATAAAATCTTTGTGGTCTATTAAGCCTTTTTATGATATGACCTTTCTAGTGAAAGCTTTTCTCATAAAGTCTATTTTTATCTGGTATTAATAATATACCAGCTTTATTTATTTTCTTCCCTTTTCCTTTTTTTGTATTAATTCTTTTTTTTTTTTTTTTTTTTTTTTTTTTTTTTTTTTTTTTTTTTTTTTTTTTTTTTTTTTTTTTTTTTTTTTTTTTTTTTTTTTTTTTTTTTTTTGAGACTAGGTCTCGCTATGTTAGCTGGGGAACCACAGACTCACGTTGCCTGGGGTACCACGGACTCAAGCGATCCCCAGCCTCAGTCTCCCAGGTAGCTGGGATTACAGGCGCACGCTACTATGCCCAGCTATTTTTTGAGACTAGGTCTTGCTATGTTGCTCCGGGTGGGTCTCGAACCCGCGTACTCAAGCAATTCTTAGTCTCGGCCTCCTTTCTTAGCTTGGATTAAAGGCACACGCCACCGTGCCCAGCCCTGGATTAATTCTTTTAGGTCTCTTTTGGTAAAATATGTATTCATATGAATATTCATATACATATTTTACCATACATTTTAACCATTTTAATTTAGTTACCCTTTTCTTTAAAATTTTATTTGGGAGAATTCTAATTTATAGAAATGCTAAACAAATTATACAAAGAATACCTACCTACTCCTTATCCAAGTTTTTAAATTATTGTTAATATTTTGTTAATATTAACAATATTGTTAATATTGTTAATATTTCGCCGGGCACGGTGGCTCGTATCTGTAAGCTTCAGCCTATGAAGCGGCCGGGGCTAGGGATCGCGGTTCGAGTCCCGCCTGGGGCCCATAGCGAGACCTAGTTCCAAAAAAACAGCTGGGCATGGTGGTACGTGCCTGTAATTCCAGCTATCTGGGAATCTGAGGCTGGGGATTGCTTGAGTCTGTGGTACCCCGGACAATGAGAGCCTACGGTTCCACAGGCAAAAATAGCGAGACCTAGTCCCCCCCCCAAAAAAAAATATATTGTTAATATTTCACCCCATTTGCTTTCTGTACTTTCCCTTTCTATGTGTATACCATGTGTACATATAGATATGTATGTGTGTGATTATACACATACTTGAGCAATTGAGAGTAACTTACAGACATTACTGGCCCCTTGCCTTGAAGTACATATATCCTAACAATAAAGGTACTCTCTTACAAAACCACAGCTCATTTCTCTTTTCAGTGACTTAACATTTGTGTTCATAATCTATTTTCTATATGCCAGTTTTGTCAGTTGGAATATATATATATTTTTTGGGGGGGGTTGTTGTTGTTTTTTTGTTTGTTTGTTTTTTGTGAGACTTGGTCTCACTGTTTTGCCCAGGGAACTACAGGCTCATGTTGCCAGGGGTACTGTGGACTCAAGCGAATCCCCAGCCTCAGCGTCCCAGGTAGCTGGAATTACAGGCATGCACTGCCACAGCCAGCTATTTTTTGAGACTAAGTCTTACTTTGTTGCCCCGGGCGGGTCTCGAACCCATGGACTCAAGCGATTCCCAGTCTCAGCCTCACTTTGTAGACTACGATTAAAGGCATGCGCCATTGTGCCCGGCTGAAATATATTTTCTGTCTAATATCTTCTGTGGCTTTTTGTTTGTGTTTAAGTTCAAACAGGAGCAAGTGCATCTTGCATCTCCCTTCATATGGAATAGTGCCTCGGTCTTTCTTTGTCTTTTATGACATGACATTTCTGGAGAATACAGTCCTCTTACATTTTCTAAATAGTTTCTCATTTTAAGTTTGTCTGGTCCTTCCTCATGACTAGTTTCAGGTCACACATTCCATACCGCTCACTGAGTAAGTGGTGCTAGGGACTCAGGGCACAGTATCTGGAAGCACAGTTTCCATCTGTCCTTCGTTTGTGATGTTAATTTTGATAAACTGATCAAGAGTTGATTTCTCTGCTGTATCATTTTTTCTCTTGCTGCTGTAGTCAATAATCTGTTAAGAAAGCTACTTAGAACCATACCAGTTTATACTCATCAGAATTTTCCATGCATGCCATTTTACTTTTCACTTTGCCATCCCTTAAACTCTCGTTCTATGTCATGTACATAGCTAGAATTTGTTTTCATTCAACTTAAAATCTTAAGGTTGTCCTTTTTAGCCTGCTTCTAATTATTATGAGCAATTATATATTTGACTTTCTAGTTTTTTGTTTTATATTTAGTTTGCCCTTACATTTAAAATTGTTCAGCTGTTTTACATATACAAAAGAATACATAAAATGTGTACAGTTAAAATAGTATTAAACACCTTTATAGATATGATTCTACCCTGAGTTTTTGTGCTCCTTTTTCTTCTTTTGGGTTGAATTTTTTTTTAAGTTTCTATTTCATATTTATCAGTTCTGGAAGCTACACATCTGTTTCTATAAGTGACTACTTTTGTATTTCTGACCTATGTGTTTAACTAGTTATCTCTTCCTACTGTCCTGAATAATAAAAGTACCATAGAAAATCTGATTGTACTTGTTACTGTTTAGTATTTCAGCATTTTTTTTTCACCTTCCAACTTAGCTGTCACTGATTTGTTCACTGATGTATATAGACTTGTCATCATACTAATTTCTTTACTCACCATTCTTTACATTTTGATCCTCTTTTCTGAGTTCAGTCTTCTAATGTTCATCGTTTTGAAGTAGTACATCATTGAAGTAGTACAGTGGAAAATAGATAAGTTTTTATTTGAGGAGGCCTTATTTTTACTCACTTAAAAATGTTTTTAGGATGATAAATGTCAGATATCCACAAACATAGATAAAATAGGTAAACTCCAATGTACCAACATATATGAATTACAGGTCAATCTTGTTTCTACCTACCCACTTTCTGTAACCCTTAAAACTTATAAGGACTCTCTTAAGAGTAAGGACACTACAACTATGAAATCTTTAGAAATTAATAACATCCTAATATAAAACAGAGTCAGTGTTCATATTTTCCTGATTTTTTTGAGTCATTGTGTCATTGTGTTTACTGAGGATTCATATTACTCATTGTGTTTACTGAGGATTCAAATAAAATCTGAGCATTGCAACTGATCAAATCATATCTTTCATCTCCCTTAATCTACAGGTTTCTCTCTCCCCCAGCTTCTCCCTTGCAATTATTTGTTTCTGGAGTAAACTAGGTTGTTTACCAAATACAGTTGTCCACAAGGTAGATTTTGCTTATTGTATGGTGTCCTCTGGCATGTTCTACTGTCTACTTTATTTCCTGGAAACTGGTCTGTAGATGTAAATGCTTGTTCAGATTCAGGTTTGATTTCTTGGGCAGGAGTACTTCACAGGTGGTATTATGTGCTGCCACTCTGTGATGCCAAGGTGCATCCATGGGCTTCAGTCTTGTCAGTCTGAGCTGCATATTATGCATGTTATCCACTGACTTTTCACTGGGCAGTCATTTGTCACCATTGCTCTGACCTGTCATTTCTTTGGGGTTCCAAGCTGGTGACACCTTAGCTTTGTCATTCCTTCTTTGTGTGCCAGCTGACATATTTTACTTACAAGGAAGATCTTCCTCTTACCAACTTTTTGGTTACTCTAAAGTTGATCCAGGAAAATCTTGATTCTTTCATTACTTCCCCTTAATTTTTAACCAGTTTTCAAAATATTATGCTACTTCTCTTGCACCTCCAACGATGACCAACCAGGTTTTTAAAAAATACATCATTATGAGCTCATGGATTTTAAAACTTTTCATGTGTCTCACTCCATCACAGGTGCTATCTGTTATGTTCAGATTATTCCATCTTTGGCCAGAGGTATCCTCTCTGGGTGGCTTCTTTTGATACGTTCTTTCCTTGATGGCAGTGTCCTCATTTTCTAGTATGAGCAAAGCACCCCAGGATCACTTTGCCTAAGGGAGAGGGAGCCTCATATATCTGAAAAACTGTTGGCTCTTTGAGAGCAAACCCAGATCTCCAACTCCATGGAACCTGCCTGCGCAGGGCTAGCAAGGGTGGGACACCTATGACCTGCAGGGAGGCAGGCACAGAGAAGGCTGAGCTCTCAGGATTTGATGAAGTACCTGTAGGTCTGTAAATGTGGGGGCCCTCCCAGCAGAGACTAGCAAGAGCTAAGCTTAACTAATGGTACACCTTCACTTCAACCCTTAATAAGCCTCTTGTTACCCCTACTCTGTCTCTTCCCATCTCCTACATACTTTCCCAGGTCAGAACCATCCAGTCCTGGATGTGGGACCACATCGGCGACTACAGTGGACATGGCTGGGCCGGGCTGAGCTGCAGTTTGGGGACCAGACCCTGCATGTGTCTACCGTGCAAATGTGGCTGTTGCTGAATTTCAATCAGACAGAGGTGCCTCAGCGTCTCAACCTCTCCTTTTCCTTCCCCCTTTTCTACCACTGTTCTAAACTTTGCTGTTCTTCCAGTCTCCCCCCCACCTTATTTTCCTTTCTCCTATCTGCTCTTGACTGACCCTTTTTCTCCTCACCAGGAGGTGTCAGTAGAAAGCTTGCTGAAGAGGTCAGATCTTACCCCAGAGCTGCTGTTCCAGGCGCTTCTGCCCCTCACCTCTGAAAACGGCCCTTTGACCCTGCATGAGGGGCAGGACTTTCCACACAGGGGTAAGTCACTGGGGGCAGGACCAAACCTCTGCTTTTAGAGGGTGAACTCAGGGTGGAGGATAGTATACTAGGGAATGAGAGTTGGGTTCACTTCACCCCACTCCTCTGTCCCTCCTTCTCCTTGGGTCCTAACTGGAAGTGGATTCCAGGTGTGCTGCGGCTTCGTGAAGCTGGACCCCAGCCCAGTGGGGAGGTGCTATGGCTGATACCACCTCAGGTGTACCTGAATGTGGAGAAGGATGAGGGCCGGACCTTGGAACAGAAGCGGAACCTGTTGAGCTGTCTTCTTGTCCGTATTCTCAAAGCCCAAGGGGAAAAGGGCCTCCACATTGACCAGCTGGTTTGTCTGGTAGGCAGAGGGTACAATGAAGGGGAGAAGGGACTCCTGCTTGGTGGTGAGGATGGGGCCCAGGGCTCTTGACAAAGAGAGACCTCTTTCAGTCTGAGACCCTGTATGACAACATTTCCATCTGTGCTTTCTATTCTGACAGGGCCGTTAGAAAGTAAAGACAAGACGTGTGTTTACCATGTGCTGGGCCCTGTCAGAGTTTATAGGATTAAGCCATTTAATCCTTACAACTCCAACAATACCGTGATAGAGGTATTATTATCCCAATTTGACAGATAAGAAAAGTGGAGCATGAGAAAGCGATTTATCTACAGTCACCAAATTGCTAAATGGTAGAGCCAGACCCTGAACCCAAGCAGGCTGACTCTTCTAGGTCAAAGCAACCTGTCTGCTTGCTCTCCTCTCATCTAGGTACTGGAGGCCTGGCAGAAGGGTCCAAATCCCCCTGGAAGCCTAGGCCGTGCTGTGGCTGGAGGTGTGGCCTGTACCAGTACAGATGTCCTTTCTTGCATCCTGCACCTTCTGGGCCAGGGCTATGTGGAGCGGTGTGATGACCGGCCCCAGGTTCTAGTATATGCCACCCCAGAGCCCACAGGGCCCTGCTGGGGTCAGGCGGATATCCCTTTCTGTGGCAGCCAGACCACCAGGACCTCCAAGCCCAGGTAGCCACCTAGCATGTATCCTCCTTCCCCCCAGGGCCTTACTGTCCCCATCCTCTTCAAGCCAGCCTTTAGGCAAGGGACCTAGACACATAGCTCCTTTATGGGTGTTTCTGGTCCTAGCACTTGTGAACTACCATGCTGTATGTGTGTCTTGCGTGCTAACTGCACTCTGCTCAGTGAAATTATACAAATGCTGATTTCTAGGAAGCCTGTTCTACAGAGAAATTTGCCATTGGATTTCTGTAGTTAGCTGGGACCCTTAAAGTTTTTATATTAGATCCAGTTCACCAGAGGTGGTTGTGGCACTACTTTTCCTGCCTTCTATTTGTATTGTATATAAAATGAGTTTTCTAGTGTAACCTTCCTGAAACTTTCATATGCACACCTGGAGTTCTTGTTAAAATGGGGATCCTGACTCCTTCAGTGGGAGCAGGGCTCCCTGATTGATGCCTGTGCTGCTGGTCCACAAACGTTCTGGCCCGCATCCAGTAGATTCCTGCAGAGCCCTAAGTTACTGCCACCACCAGCCTCACCAAGTTGATGGTTGGCTTAGATGGTTACTCCCAGGCTGATTATGCAAGCGTGAGCAGGGGCATGAAAGCCAGAGGCCCAGGTGGGCCACTGTTGGGAGACCAGGTTAGCATGGCAGGGAGACTGACTGCTGACTCTTCTCTCCACTAAAGCCCTGAAGCTGTGGCCGCTCTAGCATCTCTGCAGCTGCCTGCCGGCCGCACCATGAGCCCCCAGGAGGTGGAGTGGTTGATGGAGCAGACGGTGAGGCAGGTGCAGGAGACGCTGAACCTGGAGCCAGATGTGGCACAGCACCTTCTGGCTCATTCCCACTGGGGCACTGAACAGCTGCTGCAGAACTACAGCGATAACCCTGAGCCTCTGCTGCTGGCAGCTGGGCTGTGTGTCCCACACGCCCAGGCTGCCCCCCCACGCCCTGACCACTGCCCTGTTTGTATCAGCCCCCTGGAGCCCAACGATGAGCTACCTTCACTCTGCTGTGCACACTACTGCTGCAAGGTGAGGCCCACCACTTCTCCATGTTCCTGGCTTCCCCCTCACACCCCCCCACCCCCAGCACGGTTCCTAGGGAGCTCTTGGCTTCCAGCCTCAGCAACCCAGCTCACAACCTGGGCCAGGTTTGACCAGTCTCAGTCCCTCTCAGACTTGTTTTACCGTCTGTAAGTGGTACCATCCGCCGTGACACTTTGGAAGGTGGTGGTGATGAGGCAGCAATACCTGTCAGTGGCTCTCAAACTTTGCTGCATATTATCATCTCCAGGAGCTTTTACACATCCTGATGCTTATACCAACCCTGGGTCAATTAATTTTGAATCTTTAGCTGGGCACGATAGTGGCTTGCACCTAATCCTAGCTACTTGGGAGGCTGAGGCTAGGAATCACTTGAGTCCGCAGGTTTGAACTACCCCAGGCAGTATAGTGAGACCTAGACTCTTTTTTTTTTTTTTTTTTGAGATTAGGTCTTGCTATTTTGCTGGGGAACCACAGACTCATGTTGCCCAGGACACAGCGAGTCCCAGCCTTAGCCTCCCAGGAAGCTGGGTTTAGAGGTGCGTGCCATTACACCCAGCTATGTTTTGAGACTAGGTTTCAGATGTTGCCCCGGCAGGTCTCAAACCTATGGACTCAAGCGATTCCTAGTCTCAGGCTCCCTTCATAGACTGAGATTAAAGGCACATGCCACTGCACCCAGCCTGAGACCTGGTCTCTTAAAAAAAAAAAAATCTTTGGAGGTAAAACTCAGGCGTTTGGAGTTTTAATTGCTCCTCAGATAGTTTCAGTGTTCAGTCAGTTATTGAGAATTTTTTTTAATTGAGAATTTCTGATACATACATAAACGCCATACAGTAAGACATTTAGTAGATGAGAAGTGTTTGTAAATTGGTAATGACTATAGTTTATGGTTTCCTTGTCACCATTCAAGCCTCTTTATCTCAGAACAACACTTCTTTTATCACATACTCATTTGTTACAAAAATAAGAAACAGCTGGGAATGGTGGCACGTGCTTGTAAGTGCCAGCTTATGGAGTTGCAGTGGGGTCTGGGGATCATGGTTTGAGTCCCTCCTGGGGCAACAGTGAGACATAGTCCCCCCAAAAAATAGCTGGGCGTGGTAGCGCATGCCTGTAATCCCAGCTACCTGGGAAGCTGAGGCTGGGGATTGATTGCTTGAGTCCGTGGTACCACAGGGAAAGTGAGCCTGTGGTTCCATGGGCAAAAACAGCGAGACCTAGTCTCCAAAAAAAAAAAAAAAAAAAGAAAAGAAAGGAAAAAAAGGCATTAACCAGAAAACAGCATAAAAGTAGATGGAAATTATAGAAAATTGGAGCTTACTGAGGCGGAGAAGGCCACAGGTGGGGTAAGTAGTCCTCAGCAGCAGCAGGGGGAGAGGCATCAGAGGCCAGGTTGCTGAGTATCTGCTCTTCCCCACCTCTCAGCTCTTCAGAACTGTACCAGGTCCAAATACACCAGCTTAACAGGATGAACGCCTTTGTTGCCACGAATTCTAGCTGCCTCTGCCTACAGCATCTCCCCAGTGGTGGGTCATCTGGGACACGTACCTTTGCATGCCAAGTGTGTGTCGACTTTTTCTGCTTCCCTTTTGCTTGGCTTCAAGTTACTCTTCTCAGAGCTGCTTACGCTCCCTTTGTCCAGGGTCTGAATTACTTCTCTTACACTTCCATTTTTTCCACTTAACTAATATATCTTTATTTACTGTATGCGTAGCCCTGGGTGCTGTGTGAAGGATTGTGACATTCATTATAAGCAAGAAATGAGAGCTAGCACCAGTGTGGTGTTATGGGGGCCTTCCTCTGGCCATCATGCTGCTTTCCATACACTGGCTGGCCTACTTCCTGTAGTAGTTCTGCCAGGGAGGTACTCTCATGACCTCTGTTTTACAGGTGGAAGCCCTCAGACTTCAGGTCAGGATTTGGCCATTTCACCTTTAGGGCCCTCCCTCCACATCAGTGATAAATGTAGGGAAGGGCTGTGCAGGGTCTGCTGTTAGGGGTCGGGCAAGGGCTGATTAGGGACGCTGGTTTGAAGAAATGGATATATGGGGGAAGAGAGTTGCAGGAGGAGGAACAGCAGGTGCAAAGAAGTTGAGCTTGTAGCTGCAGTGCTGAGAGGAGATCTGTGGGTACACAAAGACTCAGGTGGTTCAGGATTGGATTTTGCTTTATGGGAAACCATGTGGGCTGTAAGCAGGAGAGTGATAGGATCTGATTTCTATTTTTGTAAACATCACTGGGGCCATCATGTGAATGCAAAGGCTTAGATGGAACAGGAGTACAAGCAGGGATACCTATTGTGCAGAGATGAGAGCTGGTGGTAGCTTGGCTTTGGCATGGCAGTGAAGTGAGAACCTGACAGGATTTGGGGGTTAAATGGGGGGGACACTGGATGTGTTTGTGACCTGAGCATCTGAGTGAATGGTTGTGTTCCTTTCTACTGAGTGGGAAGAACATTGGGGTGGGGGCTGGAGAGCATGTTCAAGATGCAGACAAGGAACAGGAGAACATGAAAACAGGCTGACAAGTCCTGGCCAAAGAGGAACATGTAAGTCACAGTGGAAAGAAGACACTACAGAAGAGTTTCAGGTCTCTGGAGCAGTGCGAGGAGGCTTGTGCTGTAGGTGGGATGGGCAGAGGGCAGGAAGGATAATACAGCCTGGAGCCTGCCTTCTATACGGGCTGGGCAGTGGGCACATCAGAGGCCAAGAGCAAGTCCAAAGCAGAGGCTCCTTAGAGGCCAAGGAGTGTTCCTTCTCAGCTGACCCTGACATACCCATCTGCCTGTAAGTCTGAGGTCTGAAGTTGGAATCTTTCGTTTTATCTCAAAAAAGCAGAAATTTTGCATAGAGTATCTCAATTTATGGTTTCACTCTGAATGGCTTGTTTACTTCAGCAATTTTCCTTTGAGTAAAAATAGTCCAGTCAGGTGCTTCCCATTATCCTGGAACCTTGGCACCACATATATTCTCATGTGGGGTTGGTGGCATCAGTTTGGAAAGCTGGACAGTTGTGGTGAGGGGAGCAGAGGGACATGAATGGAGGTCTCAGTCTGGTGCACAAGCTGGGTGGAGTGTGTGGCAAGAGATGGTGGTAGTAAGAGCACTGGTCAGACTCAGCAGTTTAGGGGTGATGGGTAGAACAGGGCAGTGACATGGGACATGGGTAACTGGGAGAGGGGAGAGCCACTGATCAGGATTTTGGGGATGTAGTGATGTAGTGGGCAAACCTATCTTGGGAGGCAGAAGCATCAAGGCTTTTGCACTCTTCGGCAGATCTTCCTTAGAACTGAAATCTTTCTTTTCTTTTTAAGAGACTAGGTCTCTCTATGTTGCCTGGGATAGTCCCAAACCTGCAGACTCAAGTGATCCCTAGCCTCAGTCTCCCAGGTAGCTGGGATTACAGGTGCACACCACCATGGCCAGCCGGTTTTTTTTTTTTTTCTTTGAGACTAGGTTTTGCTATGTTGCCCGGAGACTCAAATGATTCCTAGCCTCTGCCTCCCAAGTAGCTGGAATTATGGGCATGCGCCACTGCACCCGGCTTCTCCTTTCTCTTGATTCTCTTTACTCATTCCCTCCAAAGCCATCCCAACAAAAATTACGATTAGATGACTACCCCTGGCCCACACATCCTCAGAAACAACTGTAATCTGCACTCATGGATGGTAGGGAGGTTGGGATCCTTTTCAAGGTTATGGAGAAGCAGGCTTGCCTCTGGTCTGCCATGTCGCCCTCACTGTCTGTGAGGCAGGGTGTTTGGTTAGCTCCTGGGACTACTTGGCACTGCTGTCCCCAATCAGTCCCTCTCTTGGTCCCTCCCAGTCTTGCTGGAATGAGTACCTGACAACTCGGATCGAGCAGAACCTCATGCTGAACTGTACCTGCCCAATTGCCGACTGTCCGGCCCAGCCCACTGGCGCCTTCATCCGTGCCATTGTCTCCTCACCAGAGGTCATCTCCAAGGTATGCCTCCGCTGGGAGTGACTCAGGGCACAGTCAGAAGGGCAGGCCCCAGGGAGCAGGCGCAGGGTGGGGAGTGTGGGGCACTGGCGGTGACAGTGTCCCTGAGAACCCTGCCCTCATTTCCTGCCAATGTCCCCACAGTATGAGAAGGCCCTGCTGCGTGGTTATGTGGAGAGCTGCTCCAACCTGACCTGGTGCACCAACCCCCAGGGCTGTGACCGCATCCTGTGCCGTCAGGGCCTGGGCTGTGGCACCACTTGTTCCAAGTGTGGCTGGGCCTCCTGCTTCAATTGTAGCTTCCCTGAGGTAGGTGCCTGCCCAGCTGGGGCCCTGAGTGGAGGCCTGCACCCTCCCTGCCACACACCCATACTGCCAGCCTGGATGAACACTCCCCTGCAGCTCCTCCAAATGAGGGCTCAGCTGTGTCCTCACTGCCCCCACCTCCAGGCACACTACCCTGCCAGCTGTGGCCACATGTCCCAGTGGGTGGACGACGGCGGCTACTATGACGGCATGAGTGTGGAAGCGCAGAGCAAGCACCTGGCCAAGCTCATCTCCAAGCGCTGTCCCAGCTGTCAGGCGCCCATTGAGAAGAATGAGGGCTGTCTGCAGTAAGAGGGGGTACTGTGGGCACGGGGGCTAGGTAGAGCCTGGCAGTGAGGAAGGGGCAGTAGGTCTAGGGGAAAGTTGCACAGCAAGTCCACTTGCTCCAAAGTGCTCTGGGATCTTACTGTCTCCGCCCACACCCACCTTTTCATCTTCTCTGTTTAAACCGTTTGGGAGATCCAGAGCCAGGGAACAGTCAGGAGGGTTGGAAGGTTAGGAGACTAGCAGGGCACAGGAAAGACAGGGCATCTTCAGGGCATTCCTGCCATAGCCCAGACCAGCTGACCTCCTCCACAGCATGACGTGTGCCAAATGTAACCATGGATTCTGCTGGCGCTGCCTCAAGTCCTGGAAGCCAAGTCACAAAGACTATTACAACTGCTCTGCCATGGTAAGGGCTGGGCCTGGGGAGAGGGTGGAGGCCATCTCAGGTCTGGGCAGAGGCTCCGCATCCAGAGCAGCTGTGCAGCTGTTAGGACAAAGGTCCAGAGGGGGAGAAGGTAGAAAACCCTTACCCACAGGGGCTGGGAGGTCTGTCCTGAGAGGTTTATGCACAGGGCCTTCAGCTGTACCTGGGACTCCTCACACCGAGGTGGCTTCAGGAAGGCCAGGCGGGCTAGGCTTGGCAGGAGGCACCAGGGCAGAGTGGAGAAGCACACAGACTTAAGTCCCAGCCTGGCTCCTCTGCTTAACGCACGACTTTGGGCCAACCGTGTTGCTAGTGCAAGCCTCGGCTCCTTGTCTGAATGGGGCTGTAATATGAGCGACTGCACAGAGCTCTGAGGATTAAAGGAGAATATCCAACAGCTCCCCGGTTGACCTTTCATGCTGTCCCGATAAAGCCTGACTATCCCCTCGCATCCTCCCCAGGTAAGCAGAGCAGCACGCCAGGAGAAGCGGTTTCAGGACTACAACGAGAGGTGTACTTTCCATCACCAGGCGCGGGTGAGCAGGGGAACAGTTGGGTTGGTGGGGTCAGGGGGCGGTGGCGGTGGGTGGTAGGGCGGGGACCGGAGATGGCTGCTGTTCTGACTGGCATGGCAGGGGGCTGCATACACTTGCGCTGATCTGCTCCCGCTGCACAGGACTTTGCTGTGAACCTACGGAACCGAGTCTCCGCCATCCAGGAGGTGCCTCCACCCAAATCCTTCACCTTCCTCCATGACGCCTGCCGGGGACTGGAACAGGCTCGAAAGGTGGTGGTGGGCGGGAGAGGAAGCTGTAAAGCAGGTGTCCAGGGAGGCAGGCAATAAAAAATACAAATAAAAAATAAAGGAGCTATCTAGGGCCTGGAATGAGGAAAAAGCAGTTGGGAGGGGAGACCACTGGGAGGCCTCTGCAGGGGGCAGGCTGACCTGGGTACCCCTAGGTGCTGGCCTACGCCTGTGTGTACAGCTTCTACAACCAGGACACGGAGCACATGGATGTGCTGGAGCAGCAGACTGAGAACCTGGAGCTGCACACCAATGCCCTGCAGATCCTCCTAGGTGAGGCCACACCCCCAAGCTTGGTCAGACCTTTCTCTTGCCCACCCCTCTCTGAGCATCCCACCTCCCATCCCCACCAGAGACACAGGTGGGTGAACAGCAGCCCACCCAGTCCCTGCCAGCACTGTTCTGATAATTCATACTGAATTCTCCATAGCCTTACCACCATCAGCCTTGTAACCTTGGGAGGAAGGTATAGAGTGCCCAAGGGTACAGCTCTTCATGTCCCTTTGACTGTACAGTGTTCTGTCCCTACAGCAGAGTGACAGTCCCGAGAATGAGTATCTAGGGCTGCACCTGGTGGACACTGATCAAACTCAGTAGCTGTTCAGTAGGTGCTTGTTAAAGGAAGGGATGGAAGGATCAAAGAAGGGAGGGAGCCCCTGTGCCCTCTTCTCTACAGAGGAGACCCTGCTGCGGTGCAGAGACCTGGCCTCGTCCCTGCACCTTCTGCGAGCAGACTGTCTCAACGCAGGCGTGGAGCTGCTCCGGCGCATCCAGGAGAGGCTGCTGGCAATCTTGCAGCATTCTACCCAGGTACCTGTGCCTCCATCCTGTACCCCACCTTCCCTCACACTCGCAGCCTGGGGGTCCTTGGTGGCGGGCACAGCCCCTGCCTACATGGATCCGGGAGGAACAGCAGTCTGTTGAGTGAGTTAGGAGACCTGGGTATGTGACCCAGCAACTCGGCCAGCCTGCTGAATGCTCCTGACCTGCCACTTACCCACCTGATCATTTCTGTGAAGTAAAGGACTTAGCTGGCTCAGATCAAGGGCATTGGCCAGGTGCTCGCTCATCAGAATCTCGTGGAACTTTCTCAGACTGTGCTTCCCACTCGCAGAGTCAGAATCCAGGAGTAAAGCCGGTCACGGTGGCACGCAGCTTTAATCCCAAGCTTAGGGCGGGAGGCTGAGACTGGGAATCGCCTAAGTCCTTGGGTTTAACCTGCCCAGGGCAACATAGCAAGACCTAGTCTCAAAAAATAGCGGGGTGTGGTGGTGCACGCCTGTAATCCCAGCTACCTGGGAGGCTGAGGCTGGGGATCACTTGAGTCCGGGGTACCCCGGGCAACAAGAGTCTGCAGTTCCTCCGGCAACATAGTGAGACTAGTCTCCAAAAAAAAAAAAAAAAAAAAAATCCAGGAGTAGGGTCAGGGGACTGGGATCCTGTGGAGTAAGGGGTCCTTGAGGTTCTGCCCAGCTGATAAACTCATGGAATCCTTGGACCCACAGACCACCAAGTCACTTGGGAAGGAGAGACGTGAACTTACACTGTAAAGGCCTAAAGCACAGGGGGCTGTGTCACGGTCTGTCCTTCTCTCAGGGCCCACCTCTGCCTTCAGCCCCACAAAGGCAGCGGTTTGTGAGGTGCTGTGCTGGGGCAGAGAGGGAGGTGGGAGCAGTCTGGGCTGAGCAGCGCTCCCAAGACCGAGGGCTGCTGCTCCTCCCTAGTACCCTCTTGTCTCTTGATCAGGATTTCCAGCCCTCCCTAGTACCCTCTTGTCTCTTGATCAGGATTTCCGCATTGGCCTCCAGAGCCCATCATTAGAGAATGAGGAGATGAAGGGATCCAATGTTCCAGGCCGCCAGTGAGTGGAGTGGGCAGCCCCCGAGGGGGAGGGAGGTGCAGACTTCCCCTGGGCTGAGTGACGTGCTCTCTTCCTAGGCCCCTGGGCTCCTCGGGGCTGGATGTGGATGAGGAAGACGAGGAGGATGATGTGCCCGAGTGGCAGCAGGATGAGTTCGATGAGGAGATGGACAACGACAGCTTCTCCTACGATGAGGAATCTGAGAACCTGGACCGAGAGACTTTCTTCTTCGGTGACGAAGAAGATGACGACGAGACCTACGACTGAGGGGCCAGATGCAGGACCCCTGGAGCTGCCACTGAGTGGGCTGGAGTTCACCCCTACCTACCTTCACGTGGGGAAGTGATCCCCATGTCTACAGCACCTTCTTCTGTTTCCTCAATAAAACTCTTTTTTCACATACTCCTCTGGAGCAGGCTGTGCAGCTTCCCCAAAGGCCAGCTTCAAATCCCACTCCCTCTGGTCACACCTAACCTTCCTCGTGCCTTACAGTTTTCTTCAGACCTAGATGCCTCTGTCCTCAGAGAAGGACCAAAGCAGATCCATTGACCTCTGCTGACCAAGGGAAATGGAGGCCCACTTGGTGCAGGGCCAGTGCAGATCTGTCTGCTTGCCCCTACCCAGCCCAGCTGTAGAGCAGACAGGAAGAACTGGCCATCTCACATAACCTCAGTGTACCTGGGAGTTATCTCCTGGGGTCTACAGACTTTCAAAGGTTCTCTTAGCATCTTAAAATGAAGCAGGCGGGTGGGGGGGGATACTAGTAAGGCTAAGGCTGCCCCACCCACCACACATACAGCTGTCAAGTGAGAATTGTAAACACACCTTTTTATTTGTGCTGGGGTTGAGAGGTAGGAATAGAGCAGGATCTGAGGTCAAAGGAATTTAACAAAGTGGGGTTAGGTCAAGTGGGTGGGTCAGGGGAGGCAGTCTCAAAGTACCGATCCAGCACAGCCTCCACCTCGCTCTCTTCATAGTCCCATACCTGGACCCGTGTCCCATCTGCTGCTCCCCGGATCATGGCTGAAAGCACTGGCCAGGGCAGAGGAAGGTGAAGGGGTTTCCCTACTATCCTCACCACCCTACTTCATCCCCTTCCTGTCCCTGTTGGAGGTGGGCAGTACTCAGTTCCCCAGGGGAGGAGCTCAGGGCTGGTCCTCAGACAATGGGGAAGATGGTAGGTGACCATCTGGGGCTTGGATTGCTCACCTCGGCCAGACTGGGGGCGGAACAGGCACAAGATCTGCTTGTTGAGGGCCACAGCCCAGCCCAACTCATAGCCCACACCCAAGGATGGCTGGGTTACTTCTGCCACGACCACTGTGAAGAAAGACGAGACTAAGATGCAATACCTGGGGCTTTTAGGAAGGGGTGACAGTTTGGGTGTGGTGAGGAGGGTGCTCTAGGGAGTCCCTTCGAGTATGGAGGCCAGGCTTGTGCAGGGATCTCATAGACAGGAGTGTGCAGCAGGAGGGCAGGGCCACTCACCATCTGCCTGTTGCAGCCAGGCGAGATCCCGCTCATGGATGAGCCTGTCGCCCTCAGCAGTTTCTTCCCCTGCAGTTGAGGGAAAGCTGGTCAAAGCCAATCCTTAGTGTCCCATTGCTCTCTGCCCTTATCATCCCATAGCCACCCTGCTCAGGAAGGAGGGAGACACACTACATGACCTCAGAAGGCTGCCCAACTAAGTTCCACATAAAGGAAGGTAGAAACAGCATAGCCCGGGACAAATTCTATCCCGTACAAGGTGGAATGTGTGATGAGGGCCATATGAGTAGAAGGGATGAGATTAAAGGAAGGGTGAAGTGTGCGGGTCAGAATGAGTGGGTGAGAGGAGGAAGAAAAGCATCAGAGATGGATGGGGGGAGTGGCCAGGGAAGGACAGAACAACTAGAGCTTAATCTAGAGGCTTGCAAGTTCTGGTGGGTGCTAGAATTGCCTGAGATCCTGATAGGACTATAGACACTCGGGTGCCAGTATGCCCTGGCGGCTGCATGAACTCTACAGGCAGTGTTGGTGGTTACCAAAGTTTAAGAACTACTGCCCAAATAAAAGACAAAGTGACCAGCAGGTGGAATGAAGGTAGAAGAGGCATCCTGGGGTCAGAGAGGAAGGCTCTCAGGGTTCCAGCCTGGTTAAATGTCATCTCCAGGTACCCCAGGCTCATGGCCACACCCATTAGAGCAGAATCACTGAAGAGCTTGTTAAAAGTTGACTCTAAGGCTTTACCCCAGGCTGTTATATGAGGATCTGCATTTTAAAAAAGCTTCCTCCATACTTGGCCAAACTAAAGTTCCAGAAACTAAAGTTCCAGAACTACAGGTAGCAGTGGCTGTGAAAGCAAGGAATCTGCAGTTGTGTTGCCCCTCACTTGCACAGGCCCTTTCTCACACCCTAGCAATTTTGGGAAGTCATCTTTGTAAAGAAGTCTTCCAGAATTGCATTAGGCCCCACAAATCATGGATCTCCTGGGTAGAGCAAGGGGAATCACTTAAGGTTTTCTAAGCAAATTACAAGTGTTTTAGGTACAATTTTCCATCCGAAAGAGCAAGATTCCAGACCAGTTAATCAGCCATGCAGTAATAACTAAGGATCAGAGAAAGAAATAATCCCATTTATAAAAGCATCAAACATAAATACCTAGGAATAACTTTAACCAAAGGGATGATCTTAACATTGAAAACTACATTAAATAAATGAAAGAAGACACATAACTGAAAAGGTGTCCCATGATTGTGAACTGAAAGATTTAAAATGTCCCTAGCACCCAAAGTCATCTATTGATCAGTGCAGTCCCTCTCAAGTAGCATTTGAAATAGAAAAAAAATCCTAAAATTTACACAAAAGACCTTGAATAGCCAAATCAATCCTGAGAAAAAGGAACAAAGTGGGATGCACCACTTTCTGATTCTTAGCTATATTATAAAGCTATAGTATTCAAAACAGCATGGTACTCATAAAAGCAGACAGACCAATGAGACAGAATCAGGAATCCAGGAATAATTTCATGTATATACCATCAACAAATACTTGGTCAGTGAATCATGAATATAAATGGAAAAAAAGAGGGTCTGGTCAATAAAGGGTGCTGGGAAATTATTCACATGTAAAAGAATGAAACCCTATCTTGTAACACAAATATTAACTCAATATGAATTAAAGACTTAACTCTAAGACCAGAAACCATTAGACTCCTAGAAGAAAACAGGAATAAAGCTCTTTGAAATGGGTGTTGACAATGATCTTTTGGACATGACAAGGTACAAGCTTCAAATGCAAAATAAACAGTAGAACTACATAAAACTGAAGTTTCTGCATAACAAAAGACATTCTATGGAAAGGGAAAATTGCTTGTAAATTACATCTCATAAAAGGTTTAGATCCAAAATATATAAAGAACAACTCCACAGTAAAATCACTTTAGAAATGGGCAAAGGATTTGGATGGGCATTTTTCCAAAGAAAAGATATTCAACATAATTAATCATTAGAGAAATGCAAATCAAAATCACAATGAAGAGATCACCTTACACCAGAAAGGCCAGCATTAAAAAGGCAGCATTCGGGCAAAGATGTGCCCTTTGGGCAGGATTGTAAACTGATACCTCACTATGAAAAGAAGTGTGGAAAAACTACCATATATGCAGCAGTTCCACTTCCAGGAAAATACTGGAAGGAAACAAAAACTCTGTATTGAAGAGATATTTGCATCCCTGTGTTCACTGCAGCATTATTTACAAATAGGACATGAAAGCAACCCATGTCCATGGATGGATGTATGGATACACCACACCACACACACACACACACACACACACACACGAATGTGTGTGTTCAGCCACAAAGAAGGAAGTCCTGCTATTTGCAAGAAAACAGGGCATTATGCTAAGTGAGATAAATCAGACAGGCAATTACTGTATGAACTCACATCCAAGGAACCTTTAAAAAAAAGTCCCGGAAAAAGAGATCATTTGTTGCAGGAGCTAAAGCCAGATGAAGGTGGTCAGAAGGTACCCACTTACAGCTACAGGATAAAGGTACAGCGTGATGACTCTAATTAGGACTGCTCTATAGTATATTTAAAAGCTAAGCCACTAAATCCTAAGAGTTCTCATCACGAGGAAACTAAAACCTCTCTTCTTTTTTCTCTTTTTTGGTAACTAAGGAGACGGATGTTAACACACGTATTGTGGCAATCACTTCATAACACACGAGAGGCATTCATCTGGACGCCTTAAACGTACGCAGTGCTGTGTGTGCAACAGGGAGGGGGAAAAAGTCCCAGGAGGCAGGAACGGAACAAATTAGCGCCAGCCTAATACTGAGGGTGTAAGAGGGTCAGAGGTGCAGAGAGGTGGGGTCCATTCGTGCGCAGAGACGGCGACGGGAGAGGCTAGAGGGTATATGCTTTGTTTCCGGTGAGAGAGACGGTCTCAGCGGGTGAGAGCGGGGCGGCAGTCGCCCCGTCCTCGCCCACTCTGCTCCTTCCTACAAACGCCCCTGCAAGGAACTGCAGAAAGTTCTCCAAGAAGGGGTCTAAGGTCGAAGTGATAACTGAACGCGAAGACCCGAGAGCGGGCTCACATAGCAGGAGTGGGACGGCCTCCGTGCTCGGGTCTGCGCCCAGGCTCCCTTTCCTGGCGGGCCAGGGTCGCCGGTCCCTCCGGTCCTCCCCGCAGCCGCGCCCCGGTCCTCACCGCGCGCGCCCAGCTCGGCGGCCGCCACGTGCTCGGTGAGCACCGCCCCGAAGCGCCGCAGCCGCGACACGATCCGTTCGTACAGCGCCCGGTCCTCACGGCCGCCGCGGATGCTCCCGCAGAAGTATAGGGCTCGGCGGCCCGGCTCCTCGCACTTCCGCGCTGCCATCGCCCCCGTTGCCGCCACCGTCCGCTGCTACGGCTCGCAGCCCCGCGTCAGGGGGCGCCAGCGCGCGGCCACAAGGCCCGGGGTGGGAGTGCGCGGGTGGGGCGGGGGCGGGGGCGGGGCGGGGCGGGGCTGGGGCGGGGCGGAGTCCTGAGCTCCTATTCTGGCTCATGGGGCGGAGTTGGGAATAAGGCGAGAGGGCATCGATGCTGACACCACGTGTGGGACCCCGTCGTCCCCACAGCGTAACTTCACCCTGTCCTGCCGGACCTAGTGTTCTTCCCCGTGTCACCCACTTAACTCCCCTTCACTCTCCAGGCTTCCTCATCTCAGCTTCCCCATTTTTTCCCCTTCTACAACTGCCAAGCACAAAAGGGAACATTTATCAAATATGAGCATTTATGAACATATAAAATATGAACATTTATCAAAAACGAGCGAGTGAATTAAATGAGAAGCTGAGTTTGACAGCACTCCTGACCAGTCGTCGACCAATAGGAGGCCGATAGGAGCAGGATTTGCAGGGAGACAGGCAAGCACACCATTGTGCAGCGGTAGTAATGGTTTCCCCCTCTTTTTATTATGAAAATAATGCAAATTTCAGAATAATGAAAAACTTAAGTACAACATGGTATACAGTGAGTCCGGAGACCCCAACCCTGTTCCCCAGAGGAAAACTCCATCAGTGGTTTCTTCTAAAGACTGTGATGACTGAAAATACCAAAACATAATAATAGTTTTCAAAAATGGGAAGGCATTAAAAGGAGACGAAATTTTCGGGGTATTTCTGTCAACTGATAGGCCCCAGATACACATCCACAGAAAAGAGGTAAACATGGATACAGAGCTGAGCACCGGTATGCCCAGGTGCCCATGTGTACTCAGGAAGAAATCTGCGAGTGCCAGGTGGCACTTCTATGTTTACAAGAATGTTGGTTTTACAATAATTCATTTGCTGTAAGGTGACTTTCTGCTTTAAAGTGTTTTGTTTTTTTGTTTATTTGTTTTAGAGACTAGGTCTTACTATGTTGCCCCAGGTTGTCCCAAACCCAAGGTCTCAAGTGATCCCCAGCCTCAGCCTTCCAGGTAGCTGGGATTACAGGCACACAGCACCACTCCCGCCAATTTTTTTGAGACTAGGTTTTGCTGTGTTGCCCTGGGTAGTCTAGAACGGGCTCAAGTGATTCCTAGCCTCTGCCTCCCAAATAGCTGGGATTACAAACGTGCCCCATGACACCCAGCTTAAAGTGGCTTTTATTTTATAAAGAATACAGTTTTATTGGTATGGCCCATGAATGAATGAATGAATCCATCTGGGCACTAACATATACTATGTCCACCTTACTTAGGTTTTAATTTGATTTCCTCCCCATCCCAGTTGCCAAGAATGTCTTCTTGTAGGTGGTATCACTTTTGTGCAGGTGACATTTCTTGCAAGTGTTGGAAATTTTGTGAAAGGAGGGAACATCTGGACTCATAGATTCCTTTCAGGCATTCATGGAGATCAAAATTGGGAATTCAACTTTAGCGCTCAATTTTAGATTTTCTTGGGAATAAATTCTTAATATTAATATATTATAAAGTATTTTCAATATGAAAAATATATGAAAAAGAGAATATCAAATACCCTTGTATCCACTATCCATATTTATTAAGTCTGGATGTTATTAAAATGTTAGATCTATCTCATATCTATGCATGATAACTATTGAAAGTATTATGTTATCTACTGTAAAAATATATGTGTATGTAACATCTGCATAAATGTGCGTGTATTAATAGGTAATATAAATATATAATATACAGTATATTATTTTATTATGTATTGTATTATTTTATGTATTATTTTATTATGTATTGTAGCCATATACAAAAAAGTCATATACAAATATACATTGGATAAATCTTTTTAGTTATATTTTTATTTTTTAAATCTTCTGTATCTTTACTACTTTTTCCATTTTGAGTTATCCATTACTAAGGTAATGTAATTAAAATTATCCATTTGACAGTGGATTTAAAATGTTTTCTTCGTAATTTTGCCTACTTTTATTTTGTCTTCTAAGATTGTTTACAGGTGAGTATGAGTTTAGAATTGTTATACACTGGCACACTTGCTGGTACACTTTTTAATCTTTATTATGTGACCCCTTTTTCCCCCTAATAAATTCTTTGTGACTTACACATTTTTACATCTTTAGTTTCAATCTTTCTAAAATCTAACTAGATATCTAGTAAGTAGCTTATAACTATGTACCAGCTGTTATTTCTATAAATTGTAATTCATTCATATTTACTGTGGTTATTGACATGTTTGAATTTTTTCCTACTATCCACTTTTGTGCTTTATATTTACCATCCATTTTCCTCATTTCATTTTTAATTTTTCATGCTTTTTCTTCCGTGTCTTTTAAAAGATTGAGGTATAATTACTTATAACATTGTATAAGTTTTAGGCGCACACAGTGATTTGATGTGTGCATATATTACAGAATTACTACAACAATTATTTTAGTTAACATCTATCACTGCATATAGTTACAAGAACTTTTAAAGTTATAAGAGTTTTTAAAATCTACTCTTTTAGTGACTTTCAAATATACAGAATAACATTATTAATTATAGTCTCCATACTGTATACTACATTCCCAGGACTTATTTATTTCATAACTAGAGGTTTTTAGGCTGGGCATGGTGGCACATGCTTGTAAGCGGCAGCCTAGGAAGCCACGGCAGGGGCCAGGGATCGCGGTTCAAGTCCTGCTGGGGGCACATAGCGAGACCTAGTCCCAAAAAAATTTAGCTGGGCGTGGTGGTGCGTGCCTGTAATCCCAGCTACCTGGGAGGCTGAGGCTGGAGAATGCTTGAGTCTGTGGTACCACAGGCAATGTGAGCCTGTGGTTCCACAGGCAAAAATAGGGAGACCTAGTCTCAAAAAAATAAATAAATAAAATAACTAGAGGTTTACATCTTTTGACTGCTTTCCCCCCTTCCTGCCCCTCCTCACCTATGAGCTTGTGTTACTTTCTGTTTTTCATTCGACATGCAGGTGATATACAGCATTAGTATTTCTCTTTCTGACTCATTTCACTTATGAAGTGAGTCCATCAGTATTATAAATGGGAGGCCTGACTTTTTTGGTGGTATGGTCACACATGTATACCACACTTTCTTGTCCACCTATTGATTGAAACTTAGCTTATTTCCATGTCTTGGCTAATATAAATAATGCTGCAAGAAACATGGGAGCACAGCTATCTTTTCAAAATTGTGATTTCATTTCTTTCTGGTAAATACGGAAATATAATTGCTGGATCATGTGGCAGTTTTGTTTTTTAATTTTTTTTTTTTTTTGAGACTAGGTCTCCCTGTTTTAGCCTGTGGAACCATGGGCTCACGTTGCCTGGGGTACCACGGACTCAAGCAATCCCCAGCCTCAGCTTCCCAGGTAGCTGGGATTACAGGCACACGCCACCACGCCCAGCTATTTTTTTGGAACTAGGTCTCGCTATGTGCCCCAGGCAGGACTCGGACTGAAAGTAGGTAACCACGAAGGGACTTTTTGACTTAACTTGAAACACATATAGGCCTGCTTCCCTCTCCAGAGCAGGCTACTAACCTTTCCTTTGCAATTACCTTTAACTGAACACCTATCTGCCTGCTTCTCTACTTTACCTTTACCTTGAAGTAGCCACACCTAAGCCTGCTTCTCTCCCTAGGAAGCAGGCTATACACTGTTCATTAGCATTTATACTGATCACCTTTACCATTGATATGCAAACAGCTACCAGCTTCTCTGCTTTCTTTCCTTCTTTCAGACCTAAAAAGAAAAACTTAAAAACAGAGTTTAAACTCTTGTGGGTTCTTTCTACCATCCCCAGCCTTCTCAAACAAAATACTACCAAACCAATGTAAGACTATCAGTGCAGACTAATTTATTTCTAACAAAGTGATTTTCTAATTATCTTAATAACTATGCAAGAAATATGTAAGGAAAACTCCGATTACTTTAACATTGTCCAAAACCTTTCTCAGCATTGTCCAAAGTCCTTTCCCAGATTGCCTAAAAATTTTCAGTCTCTCAGTCCTGATCATCTCACCAATGTCCAGTCAGAGTTCATCTCCAGATGCTTGAAGGCATGTTCCTTTGGCTGCCCCTTTGGCTTGCTCCTCCTTGTCTTCCACACTGTCTTCTCCTTGTCTTCCAGGTAGCAGGAACTCCATGGTGCCGAACCAGCAAAGTTTACTTTCTTTTCAGGCCTAACTTGTGCACGGCCTCTCGCAGACACAAGTTAAACTCAGCAAAACAAACTCCAACACGGAGTTCAAATCTGCAAACTTCTTAACCGCATTTAGCACACATGCTGCCAGCCCAGGTCAGCCAAGGGCTGCAGGCCCCCAGGCACTGGTCAAGTCTACATGGCTCACATCTTTACTCTACAAGATGGCTGATTCCCATCTCTCTTCTATTGAATCTCTCTCTCTCTATCCGATCTCCATATTGCCATCTGATTCTTTGTTTGCACACCCTTTATATACCCTGATTTCCCACCTTCCAGGAAACCTGTGTTACCTTTCTCCCTCCTGCATCTCCCCAAGGGAAATTCCAACTAAGGTCATTCTCACATTTTAGCATCTGTCCTTGAAATCTGCAATCTTAAACAGGAGACAGTGGTGGGGGGGGAGCACACCCTATCATCAAGTCTACATGGCTCACTCTTTTCTCTACAAGATGACCGATTCCCATCTCTCTTCTTTTTTTATTTATTTATTTATTTTATTTTATTTTTTTTTTGAGACTAGGTTTCCCTATTTTTGCCCGGGGAACCGCAGGCTCAAGCAATCCCCAACCTCAGCTTCCCAGGTAGCTGGGATTACAGGCGCGCGCCACCACGCCCAGCTATTTTTTGGAACTAGGTCTCCTACAGGCCCCAGGCAGGACTCGAACCATTATCCCTAGCCCCAGCCGCTTCATAGGCTGAAGCTTACAGGCACGAGTCACCGTACCCGGTCTCCCATCTCTCTTCTATTGAATCTCTCTCTCTGTCCGATCTCCATTTTGCCATCTGATTCTTTGTTTACACACCCTTTATATACTCTGATTTCCCACCTTCCAAGAAACCTGTATCACCTTTCTCCCTCCTACATCTCTCTGAAGGGAAATTCAAACTAAGGTCATTCTCACATTTTAGCATCTGTCCTTAAAATCTGCAATCTTAAACAAGAGACAATGGGGGAGGAGAGTAACACACCCTATCAGGACCATGATCCCTGGCCCTGGCAGTAGCTCCCTAGGCTGCCACTTATAGGCATGCACCACCATGCCAGCCCTGTTTTTAATTTTTGAGGGAAACTCCGTATTGTTTTCCATAGTGTCTGTACCAATTTACATTCTTAGCAATTGTGAATGAAGATACATTTTCTCCACATCCCCTCTAATACTTATCCATTGTCTTTTTTGATCAGAGTCATTCTAACAGGTGTGAGATGATACCTCATTATGGTTTTGATCTGCATTTTACTGATAGGTGCTGAGTACCTTTTCATGTGTCATTGTCCATTGTTATGTCTCCTTTGGGGAAATGTCTATTTAGATGCTCTGCCCCCCCCCTTTTTTTT
>PVHY01014256.1:0-38967 GCA_004024945.1 Uropsilus gracilis
GAGAGCAGATTCCTGATCTGGTCAGAACCTATGTTATTGGGTTTATCAAGACCTTCTGATGAGCTGCATGGAGTCCTCCAGTTCACCCCTCCAGAGAGATACAAGGGAAGCTTCTTCCCTTCTCTTCCATCCCTCAGTTGTGGGGAAGGGGCTTCCCCATGGACTTTAATTTCACATATTTCCATGTGTGGAGAATGTAAATGCCAAATATTTACCCAGGATGACAACCAGGCAGGCAACAAGAGACAGAGAATGCACAATGATTTCAGAAAGCCTCCTAGTTACCTGTGCTGGACAGTCCATCCTGTGCCGGACAGGTCTTTTTGCATCCATCACCTTGCAGAGGCTCTTCCCAGTTCTTCTAAATCCCTGTCAGTGAGAGTTCTTTTAGGCTTTCAATGGGAATTCTCATTTCTTCCTGGAGATGTCACAGTCATGGCCACCCAGGGTATCACACTACTTGGTCAATTATTTCTTGGTTCCTGGCTATGTGACATTTGTTCACAGGCCTCACATGGACAGTGAATGTTTCAGGCATGGAGAAACTGAATGATCCATCAACGTTTTCTGTCCATTGAATTGGCTGCCAACATGAACTCTTGCAGCTGAATTCCATCCTGCTAAGTATGCTTTTCTCGCACTTCCTCTGCTTAAATCCAACTCATGGACTCACTGGTCTCCTGCGGGCCTCTCTTCCACATAGCGTCTGACAGTGTTTTATTACTCAAGTCTTTTTTGAATGTGCTTTCTGTTTGCCCAGGCGGTCAGAGCCTCACTCTTCTGTGCTGATATGGTGCCCTCGTGGGATCTGTGCTCTCCTGTGGCCTTGTTTGGCCCTGAGGGAACAGAGCTCCAATCTAGTCCAGGCCCTTAATGCCCAAGAGAAAGTATTGCCCAAAACAGAACAGAAGGAGGGGTCAGCGCTGGAGACAGCATGGGCAGGAGACCAAGAATGGGGGTGGAAAGTGGATCTGAGAGGAGGCCCCCTCCTTTATTCATTCCTTCCACCATTCACTCATCTAGCACATATTGACATGCCTCCCCTTCTTTGTATGGAGCACTTTGGGGGAAGTTTGGGGACACATCCTGTCTTAACTGGAGTCTGGAACTGGGATAGGGTACACTATTGGTATAAAAGCTCCTGGTCACATCTTCTCTATTTCACCCATTCCTGTCCCTTGCTCCCTCCCTCCTTGCCTCCCTTTTTCCCTCCTTACCTCCCTCCCTGTGCTCAGCAACACTTAAAAACTAGAATCTCCCCCATACTCCTTGTTGCTCCTCTCTATCTACCCTTCCCTCTATCGTCTCTAAGAGCTGCTTCTCTTTCACCTGCCTCCTCCTGCTTGTACCCAGGATGTCCTCAACACAGTCACTTACCCATTGGGCATCCCCATTCTGATGCTTCCTTGGGCTCCCACTATCCTGAGTTGCTGCCCGCTCATCAGGTGCCTTCTGACTGTCCAGCTGGGCACTCCCCCAACATAGCATCCTTGGGTATCACCATCCCTGGCTACAGGGTTGTGGTTGTGAACTTTTGATCCAAACCTGAATGTACCAGTGGAAAGAATACTAAATTGACTTCTTTATAACTCATAGTATTGAGGTGAATTTTATGAACAATTGAAAGCATGGATATGCAATAAAAGTGAACAATTTATGTGTTTTAGCAGATGGTACCAGAAACACAATCAAGATAACACCAAAAGATTCCTTCTGGCTCTTTCTAATCTATTTCTCTCTAGACAATATCTGATAGGCAGCTTGCCACAATAGCACAAAATATAAATATAGCAAGATGCCAAAAATATTATATATATCTATAAAACATATTCCATGAACTCATAGATAAATGAAATTATGTAGCATTTTCTAAAGGTGCATGAAAATGGAATGATATGATGGTAGAAATTCTTCCCAGTAAAATGCTTTTGAGTGTCATTCACATTTATCAGTTGTTTATTACTTTTAATAGTTGAGGGATATATGTGCATAGAACACACTTTGTTTAATCCTGCTGATAGACAATTGGGTTTTTCCTGATCCAAGACACCATGAGTAAACTTCTCTGTACTGCGGATACCATGCACTGTACCATGAGATTAGTACAAACCTGACACAATAGAGTGATGCCAGCTGGAGGCTCTGGAACCCCAGAAAGGAGACATACCAGCGGTGCCATAAACATGAACCAGAATTCCTCCCCCCAAAAAGGGGAGACAGCAGGTGGATCCTTCAAGACCCACCCCAAACTGTTCTGGGAATATCTCAGTGCCTATGGAAGCCAGTACAGGTCAGAAGAACTAAATCACAGCACTACCTGCTGGTCAAGTAGAAATTAAGCAATTAAGTTGCCCAGATATTTAAAAACAGAAATTCATGTCATTTTTCACTTGAGGTTTAGTTTACAACATGGTGAATGATTAAATTAAAAAAAAACCACAGATGTTTAAAGTAGTAAAATAGACAGATAATTCGAATGCTTGAGGATTCAGCAGAGAACAGTCCTCACAGAATCCAACCACAAAGACATGGAAGATGCTATTTCACTACCAGAAAGTGAAAAATAGCTATTTTAAGTCTGGCAAGGAGTGGCAGAGTATCAGTAGCTGGGCTTCCTCCTCCATATCTTTACAATCCAATTATAGCTAAACAAAGTCAATGACCTCTGAAAGAGAAATGCAGACCCATTGCATACACCCAGAGCTAATATATGACAGAAAGAGGTAGGAAAGACTGTAACTGAATCGTGTTAGGGTCAGTGGGGGAGTCCATCCTGTGAGAGTAGGGGGAGCTGCTTATGGAACCCCTCTGCTGTTGTTGACTCAAAGAACATGTCCACATTGGGGATTTCAAAAACTGAGTGACAGAGAAGGGAGACAGAGCTGGTGTGCAGGAGAGAGTACACAATCCCGGGAGAACTATCAAAATAAGGGAGCAGGGTGGGGACTTGACTTTAGCCTGAGATTCCAAATCTAGGACAGCTGGAATCCAAATATCTTGGAAAGCCAGATTGGAGAGCTGTGTATCCTTACACCATGAGGGCTCATGAAAACACCTCCACCATCAAAGCATCCTCCCAGGTAAGCCTTCACCAGCATTCATACCTGGCATCAAAACTGGTCAGTGCTGGTGACACCTAGTCCTGGGCCCCTGCCCCTCTAGATGTCAGTTCTGGTGGCTCTGTATTATAACAGAATCGAAATTAAAATCAGATCCAGGATGTAGCCTTTGGGATGAGCCCATGATTTGAAAACAGCAGGTACTGTCTTTGCAGCTTCCTCACCTGCACTCATAGCCTCTCCAAGAGTGTCCAGGGAAGCGGCAAGGTGCTTAGTAAATCTCATCCAGCCCAGGCTGGGGCAGAAGCTGCTACTGAGGGTGACAGCAGAAGAAAATGAGCTCTTCTTTGTCTATAGAGTAAGCTGTGGTCTCAGGCCTTTTCTTCCATTAGCTTATAGTCAACACCTGGTGTATTGCATCTTCCCCATGACTGTGCTCATGTGTGAATGTGCACACAGGGGCCTAGAAGAGAGGGGATGAGAGAGTGTGAATCCCACAGAAGAGTTCGCATGGCCATGAGAGAACATGAGAGAGAGAAAAAGATACACACGCAGAGAGAGAGAGACAGAGATCTGAGAAAGATCTAGAAGATTACCTGGGAGATGGGAGACCCATTCACTTTCCAGCATCCCATCCCTGGCTCTGCTCTACCCTGCCTGATGTATCTTTATAACTGCTAAAACCAATTTTAAAAAGCCTGTGCAGATTGGTGAGCCTGGCTCTGATGAAGAGGGTGACATTACAGTGTTCCACTGGACAATAAGGCTGAGTCTGACTGTATATTTGATTGTGAAAACTTGCCCTAGAGTGCAGTTACAGGGGACACATGGCCATGAATGCCAGAACCTTGGGAACCCAAGAGACCAACAGGTGTGGGCTGGGGCTATCTTTGAGTTGACCATCCAAGGGGTAGGGGTAGGTTCAGGGTGATGCCTGATTCACATCTTGTTCTGCTGTCAGTTTTCCTTTGTGTGTATTTGATATGAGGTAGGTATGGCTATCAGTCAGTGGGTTCTCAGACAGACAACTGGTGTTGGCAGAGCTGGTAACAGCTAATCCTTGTTGGTCCATGTCTGCGGATTTGGGGAAGCAGGGGGAAGCACAGGACCTTCTTCTCACCTCATCCTCGAACTAAACCTTTGGAACAGGAAGATTATCCCAATTTGACAGCTTAAGAAACTGAGACACAAGACACTTAGGGAATCCATGGGATTGAAACCTCATCTGCGTGCTCTTTTTGCATCCCATTCACCTGAGGGGTGGGGGTGGGATGGAAGGTTCTGGGTCTTCTACACTCTGCCTGGATTCTCAGAGCTCTTGGGGCATGCCTGGTGACTCCCAGAGGAGCAGTTATAGGGTGGTACTATTTCCTAGTAGCGGGGCTCCTGGTTACCTACTCCGTGAGAATGAGCACACCGTTACCAGTCTCCTCAAACTCTTGTCATGTTGGCAGCAAGGCTGACTGACAGCCTGCTCTGGGAGCCCACAGGCTTCTCAGGAGACAGCCTGACAGATTTGACTTCTTTGTCTTCCTGGCCTCTGGACCCCACCATCTAAGAAGAGACTGATCGCCTTAACACAGGGAAGCATATGTTGTCATGTCAAAAGGAGAACAAAGAGGGTCTTTTTCCAGGACCTGCATCAGCTTATGGGACAAGCCGATGCTAGAGGTTAACAGGTGTGACAGATCAGCGTCTCTGCCCCCTGAGACTGGAAAAGAAAATGAGGAGCTGGCAGGGACTGTGCCATTCTTACAGGCCATGTGAAGGGTGTGTTTGCTGCTAGAAATTGTTTTGGGGGTCTCATCTTCGATTTTCCTGTCATTACAGCCAATTCAACATGAAGAAAAGTGCTGTTAACTAGGGAACTTGCACAGGGAGAGAAGGTGAGGAGAGCTTTCCCCAGGGGAAAGGCAGCCTGAACCCAGGTCTAGGGGCTGGGGTGCATCAGGAAACTGGAAGCTGGGAGTCCTCCAAGGCTGCACCAGGTGAGTGGTGGGGTTTGGGTGCAGGGGCTTGGAGGGTACTCAGAGGACAGGGAAGCCTGGATGAATTTGATCCTTTCTCCCCTTTCTGTTTTCCCCCTGGCAGTGCCCAGCAGGCCTATGGGGGAGATGCTTGGCAGGGTGTGTGGGGCAGCAGCTCAGAGCTAAAGAGGAGCAGCTCGGGGTGGAGGCCCCTTATCTGGGCCCACAGATGGGTAAGGGCTGCATCCTTCTGCTCCTCCCTCCTCTACCCAAAACAGCAGTCTTGCCAGGAATCTACTCAGCAGGGTAGCCAAGGTCACACATGTAGTAATGTAACAACAGGGATCAACTTGGCACCAGCACCTAGCTGAGGCTCCACACAAGTGCAGGGCCAGGCCAGCCTGGCAGAGAAGGACAGAAAAGGGGAGGCTGGAATGAGGGAGCAAAGGTGGTTACACATGGTGGTGACCCTAGGACACATGGTGGTGACCCTAGGACCAACTCCTCCTCTTATGCTCTCTGGTCTGGTGTTTGGGTTTTGCGTTTAAGACCCAGGGATCAGAAAAAGGGGATATATGAGCAGAAGCCTCAGCCCACGGCCGGCATCCCAGCCCTGTCCATGGGGGAGCCCAGCAGGCAGCAGCTCCCCTTTCTCTCTCAGAGGGTCCTGACGTGCTGGCACTGCCTTTTTGTAAATATCCTCCATGAGGTGGGAAGATCTGGAGTCATGTGTCAAGAAGCCAGGGTGGCAAACAGCTGAGTTCTCCCCACATCTCTCCAAGACTGTGTCAATTCCAAAGGTTCTGACACCAAGAAAACCTCCTCCTGCCATCAACTGATGAAAGGGAAGGACGACATAGAGACCTTAGGGAGCAGTGACCTCAAGAAACTCCAACCAGGTATCATGGAACAGAGCCTAGACATTGAACTCTTGAAGAGGGTGCTGGAGGGCTTCTCAGAGGAGGTGATGTCAGATTTGGGTTTTGAAGGATAAGGATCATTTCCCAGGTGGTAGAAACATGGGCTTCTGGTAGTGGTAATTGAAGGAACAAAAGTCTAGAGCTGCAAGGACATGACCTTCAGCAGTAGCGGGGAACACATCTGTTATAAGCCTTTGGGTGTCAGAGGCTATGGGATTCCTAGGGACTGAATTTGAATGGGTGACCTCTTGGGGTATGTATGTTTGTGTGTGTGTTCAGGCCAGTAATGGATGGAGGGGGACTTGTTGAAGCCTGCGTCAGGGGGGCGTATTTTGCTGAGGGCCCCACCATGTCTGGGTAACGGATCTTCTTCCAAGAGAAGGCAGGCACACTGAACCCAAGTCCATGGTGTGTGGGGCCTGGGTTTCCTTCTCAGTGGGTCAGTGAGGGGACTGGATTGGTAGGCAGTGCCAGGTGCACAGCGTGTGTGGTGGGTGATAATGGGGTGCTCAGAGGAGGCAGTTTCGCTTTCTCTTTCCCTCAGGGTATAAATGTGCCCAGAGCTGTGTGCCCACTGCACAAACTCAAGGCGGGTGCACAGAAGCAGTGAGAGCTCTGCATCTCCTTCCAGCTCAGCTGAGGACACTCCCAGGTAAGCTATTGGAGCCCTCCCCCTACCTTTTCACCCTCACAACCTGCTCTTAGAAAGAAGGCTGGGCTCTACTCTCCTGGAGAGGGACACCATGTTCCCACAGGTCAGGTGGGGCCCATGGGCACTGGCAGCAGTAGCAGAGCCAGTAGGAGCACGAGGCTGCTACTGGTTCCTTCCTTACCCCAGCGCCCCCGATGAGCGCAGAGGGAGGGGGGTGCACAGGGGGGCTCACAAAACACCCCCATGTTGAAGAATCTGGGGCTATACTGCTTGATACCTGAGCAGGGGGGCTCAGAATGAAAGTGATCCTGGGGTGCTCATGCTTTACAAAAGTGGGAAACAACATAGCAGGTAGAGGAGGGCCCAGGACAGGTAGGGGGGTCAGCAATTCTGACCCAGTGGACCAGCTGCCTGATGACTGGGGTGCTGTGCCGAGGCTGATGGGAGTAGAGAATACCTGTTCCGAGAGGAGGAGTCAAGGTGTTTATGAGACACGGTGATTCTAGTGATGGAGTCATGCTCTCTGGGTCATGTGCCTGCTCAGAGCTAATCCTGTAGGGAAACTGAGGCTTTGAGAGAGGAGGGAATTTTCGGATCCCATCCTGGCAGAGCCAGAAAGGTAATCTCAACATTATGCCTCCCTGGCCTCTGCTCTGGAGTGTGCTCTGTAGTAGGGGTTTAAGTGGAAGCCCCATATCCCCCAGACTGGGAAGAGCCCAGTAGAAGTAGAACCAGAGACAGGAGCTAGGACTCCTATCACCATCCGCTACTAATGGAGATACCCATGCATCTTTTAGGGAACTTTAATTAGACTTCCAGCAATATGGAAGAAGGGGTGGGAGCAAGACCCTAAAGACAGCACCTTGGCATTTTCTTTCCAGTTGGTTTTCCAAAGAGTGTCGAACAAAGACAGTTCGGCCATGATCAGGTTTCTTGGGACGCCAGTCCCAGACCCTCACCACCTCTGGGACACTTGACCTTGCCCATCCACCCTGCCCCCCCTGAGCCTGGTCTGCAGGAGGCCATGTCCTGCAACATTGCACACACATCTTTGGGCTGGAAATTTACTGACCAGAGATGGGCCATGATTTCTTGATGCACTGTGCATAGTAAAACTTCTGGATGTTTGTTCCTTCAATTCCCACTGCCAGGAGCCCCTGTTTCTACCACCTGGGAAAACATCCTCATCTTTCTTGTTAGGAGTCACGTGTGAAAAAGAAGAAGAAATGATATGGAAGAGATTGATAGTGATCTGTGAGGGGAGCCCACAGAGTGGGGATCCTGAGAAACATGTCCAGGTACAACTATAATGAAGTTATGAAGGCCTTTATATACCCTGGCAGAAAAATGGTCACAATGAGCTAATGAGGAAGTAACAACCCAGATTCCCAAGCAGGCAGGGGTATGGGTGATAACGGGAGAATTTACCTTTGGGGGTGACAGTCATTACTAAAAGGTCATATGTCTCTTGGGACATTCCAAAGAGGTTAGGAAGCTGGGTTGCAGGTGAGAGACTTGTTATTGCCCACCCTCTAGTGTGCCAGAGGGGGCGAAACAGATAAAGGTTTTCCTTTTATCTAAAGCTCATCTCTCAACCTGTCTCACCACATTCTATACTTCCAAGTCCAAATCTGACATTACCTTCTCTGAGAAGCCCTCCTGTATCCTCTCCCGGACCCCCTTCCCAGGGTATATAAGTACAAGCGGTGCTCCATGGCACCTGGTAGGAGCTTCCTGTCCCAGAGGTGGTGAGGCTCTGGGACTGGCATCCCAAGAAACCTGATCATGGCCAAACTGTCTTTGTTCGACACTCTATAGAAAGCCAACTGGAAAGAAAATGCCATCCACCATGGCACCTGGTAGGGGCTTCCTGAGGTCTCTCTTAGAGGTTCCTGACTTGCTGACACTCTTTTCATAAAGTTCTCTGTGAGGTGGGAAGATCTGAAGTCTTATGTCAAAAAGCCAGGGAGGAAAACAGCTGAGTTTTCCCGCCTCTCCCCCAGACTGTGCCCATTCCAATGACCCTGGTATGGAGATGGGACTCCTGCCATCAGTAGGACCCAAATTGCCAGTGTTGTGCCCCAACCAGAAAGAGGGAGGACATTGGGACAGTGGGGGGTGATGACCTTAGGAATTCCCCATTTGCAATGGAGCAGAACCGGCAAGTGTATGTGGGGGAGGATGCTGGAGGGCTTCTCAAAGGAGGTGTTATCAGTTTGGGTTCTGAAGGAAGGGCATCATTTCCCACTGCTCCTGAAACAAGACCTGAGAGCAAAGGTGGAGAAGCTGTGTGGACTTGATCTCAGCAGCAGCGAGGGTCATGTCTGCCTTGGATCTCTGGGGGTCAGGGGCTGTGCTAGTGGCTGGAATGGAGGTGAATAGGGTCCAGCTGCTTAGGGCTGACTGGGTGGAAGGGTGTCTAATGTATGGGTGGAATAGAATGAGGATGCCACAGCCTGTCAGTGACTTGATTCCCTCCCAGGGCCTAAGCCAGTGTCCTTGGGCCAGGCATCTGGCATGGGGGGTACTGGGGTGCAGTGTGGAGGGATGGACTAAGGGTTGCAGTGTGGGGGGATGGACTAAGGGGTGCAGTGTGGGGGGATGGACTGACAAGAGAGGATCTCTGAGGGCAGTGTGTTCGCTGTTTGGAACTCAGAAGTGTCAGGTTTGCTTTCCCTTTTGATTCCTGAGTATATCTGTGAGGGGAGGTTGTGTCTCCTTGTTACACAGCCACAGCAGGCCAGAGGAGCCCTGCAAGAGTCACTACTTCTCCTTCCAGCTCAGCCCAAGATGGACCCCAGTAAGCTGAAGGGTAGGACCAGCCCCACGCTAGGCTGTCATCTCACAGGAGCCTTTGTGAAGAGTCTGTCACCTTTGTCTAGGAGAGAGCATCTGAGCAGTGCTGTGCACACCATCCTACCGCAGCCAGACCTGCATGAGACCCAGGTTTTTAACTGCCTCCACCCTCCCCCAGAGCACCTAACTTAGAGACTGGTGGAGAACTGATCACAAGGGTTCAGGAAGATACCCCCACACCTGATTCAACCCAGACCCTGTATTTCTGGCTAGTCCAGCATGGGTGAAGCTGGGGTGTTCATTCCTTTGGGAACTTGAAATTAACCAAAGGGTTCAGGAAGGCACAGGGATAGGCACTTCTCCCACCTGTGTCCTAGCTACAAAGCATCCCAGGGTGCTGCAGCTGAGACACCAGAATCAAGGGGTAGTTCTGTCATGCCAGGAATAGTTGGGGGTGATCAGGGCTGCAGAGTCTCTCAGGAAGACCTGAGGCAGGAAAGAGCAGCTCTGACCCAGACTGAAGATGAAGGGGGAGGGCAGAGGGGCAAGGGAGGATACCTTGAGCAGGGCCTCCAGCCCAGGGAACTCTCCCAGGGAGAGGGAGGAAGAAGAGGATCGCCAGAGGAAAAGCAGCCTGGGCCAAACCTGGGCCTGGGGTACAATCTGGTGTAAGGGATCTGGGAGAACCCCAAGGAGCCTGGGCTAGGGTTGGAGGTAGAATCAACAAGTCAGAGGACAGAGGGGGAAGCACCAGAAAGGCAGGCAGATGTGGTCCTGTGTTCCCTTTGATCCCGTCCCAGTGGACGCAGAACGTGCTGTGGGGGGACAGGCTAGAAGGACATGTGAGATCACATCTGGAAAGATTCAGAGTATCGGTGTGTGTGTGGGGTGAAGGTGTGGTGAGTAGTGGATCCCTGTTTTGGCCCCAGTAGCTGGGTGGGCTGCTTCCTTCAAGCTCTCACTTCTACAAACAATGGCCTTTCTGGGAATAGATTAGCCAAGCCAGACACCTCATCTGAAACTGAAACAGCAGGAAAGAAACTGGAGATCAGCACCCAGCTGTGATCAAGACAAGCTCAGGGCCAGGCAAGAATGGACTGGAGGCCAGGAGGCAGGGCCAGGGGGAGAGGTGTTACAAGTGACAGTGTCCCTAGGACCAGCTCCTTCCCCCATGAGCTCTTCTGACTCTGGAGTTTGAGTTCCACATGTTGGTGGCCACCTGGGCCCTGGAGTCACGCACAGCAGAAAAGGCTGGATGGGTCAGCCTGTCTCCTATCATTACAGGTTGAAGCCCTGGAACCCTCCAGGGACTCTCCCTTGTACCTTAGTCACCAGATTTAGACACCCAGTCCCGCATCACTGCTCAGACTAGAAAAAGTTCCCCAATAACCACACTCTGGGACACAAAGCCTGGGGAGTAGGAGCCTGGGGCCCAGAAGGAGTGGCAAAGGTCACAGGCAGAGCAGCGCCAAGGGCCAGTAAAGAGCCGGTTGCAGAGTGCGAGAAAGAACAAACGAGAGAGATTACACTATAGAAGAGGGCTGAGGTCTACTGGAAATATGGCTAGTAGCAACTTTAAGGTAAATAAACCTTTTAAAGGTTCTAGATAAAGGGAAAATGGCTAAGAGACTGTTTTATGAATAATTCACTAAGAAAGACAAATGGCTAAAGTACTATAAAATTAGGTAAAATTAGTTCCTGTGAGATCATTGTGGGTAGGGGATTTACTTGTAAATTTGTCGGTATTTTCTAAGGAATGTTTTTTAAAGTAAACATTGGGGGACTGGAGACACTGTTACCCACTGAAGGTTAATTATACTATTCCAATTTTAGTGTTTTGAAGACTGGTAAGGGTAGAACAAAGTGTTTTTCATTCCTTGCATGACACCTGCTCGGTCTCAGCTTGCAGCCTCTGACAGGCCAGAACCAAGGAGTGTGAGAGTGAGACGCAGCAGCCCTGCATCCGAAACAGGCATGACAGGCCTGGGGTAGAACAAGGAGCCCCTGCAGGATGATCAGACTCAGCTGGGTCTGCCTGGGAAAGCTGACTGCTGCCTGGACTGTGTGTCCTTTCCTGTGATGGAGCAACGCCACCTTACGAGTGTCTCAGGGATGTCTGAAACCTGCATGTGGGGCTGGGGGACTGAGTGGTAAGCCAAAACACCCAGGCTGGAGGCTGGCAGGTCTGACGCCTGGAGTGTCTGTGCAACTGCAAGACAGGTAATTATAGTCTAGACTGGGAGACACCTCTGACCATTAGGACCCTTGGGGCCATGAGCTTCCTTCCCTGGAGCTGAGGGCAAGGGCAAAGCTGACAGGGTCAACTTTGCTCTGAACTGCACACTGGAGTTAGGTTCTCTGACAGAGCTGTGTCTATCTGCCCTGCCTCTCCTTGTCAGCCACGGTCCCCGCTCTCCTCAACCCTGCTGTGGTGTCCAGATGGCTGACCTAAGAGCAAGTGTCTTATTAAAGGCATGCTACGAAGAGAGTTTTCAGATGCTGTCCCCCTACGCAGCACTGTGGTGCCTCTGCATGTGCACATCCATTGTGAAAGGCAGAACAATCTTTTACATGTCAGCCATTTTCCATAGTCGTTAGAGTGAGGGCACTGTGAATTTTGGGACGTGGCTCTCCATGAACCCACTTCACTGATAAGAAAATTCCCTTTCCTAATCACCTGGTATTTCATGTTACAGGAAGGAGGCTGAGTCACTTCTGAACGTTTGAGTAAGTTGGAAAGAGCAAAGCCATGGCAAACCAAGAGCAGATGTGCACGCAAAGGATTTTGCATTTGCTGCCTCAGTTGAGAGTGGAACTTGAGAAGCACATAACTCATCTGCGAGGTCTGGCAGACAAGGTTGACCAAGTTCACAGAGACTGTACCATTGCCAACGTGACGGCCAGCACCGCAGGCATCCTGTCTGTCATTGGTGCACTTCTGGCGCCCTTCACAGGGGGGCTCAGTACAGCATTGATAGCCGCTAGTCTGGGAGTAGGAGCCACTGCCACAGGTGTTGGCACTGCCATAGCAGAAACTAGTATCATGTCAGCATTGAAAGAAGAAGTCACACAGCTGGCATCTACTGGCAGGAATATATTGGAGAAAATCAAACAATTTCTGATGAATCCTGAACGCAGTGTTGGTCGTGCACAGAAGAGCTATCAAAAAATGGAATCCGCTGCAGAATGTGAGCATGGCCAAGCTTGTGAGGGCCTTGTTGAGGAATTACAGGCTACCAGCAATGAGATATCTTTAGCATTGCTAAAACAATCTGGGTTAATGACCAGGGGACTCAGAGTCCTGGGTAAAATCGCCAACACTATGTTTTTTGGGCTGGATGTGTACTACCTTGTGGAAGGGTCCATGGACTTAGCTGCGGGGGAGGAAACGGAGCTGTCTAAGAGGCTGAGGCAGCAGGCTGGGGAGTTGGCGAAGCTGTTGCCAGAGCTCAATCAGCTCCAGCAGAAACTGATAGAGACTGACCCCGCTTCCCCCAGAGCAGTGTAGGGAGCAGAAACATTTGGGGGATGCAGTGGTGGAGACAGCTTGTTAGAAGAAGAAAGAGGGTGAGGGGAAGGGTATATACCTGATTGTTAGGGATGTGGACCAAGAAAAGACAGTTCTGGGTTATGTTTTGTTGATAAATGTCCGCCTCTGCCTCTACCTCTGCCTCTGCCCTGCCAGCGCCACCTCAGAGGCTGAACTCAGCAGAACAGTGACTGATTTACTGTGAAGAGCTCTGGGGTAAAAAAACCAAGGAAATGCCAGGAACATCCAGACAGCCATCCCCCACTGCACATCCCCCACCCCCCATCATGTCTGTGAGTTATAAGAGAAAGAATCAGAGAACCTCCTGGCTGCACCCTCAGAGCTCAGAGGTGCTGGAGGATAAGATCCCCCATCTTCCTCACACAAATTTCTCTGCCTGCATCAACTCTGCAAAGTGAAGGCTTTGCTTTCAAATTTTGAGTAATTGCTCTGTATTTATGAACTAAGTTTGCCAGAAATCCACTCCCCTATAACTTATTGAGAATGTTAGAAATTGGCTAGATATCTTCTTTCCTTTGTTAAACCTTTTTGTGACTTTTACTTGATGAAATATGATGTTGATCTCCTGCATCCGGGTCATCAGTTTGGCTCTGATACCTCTTTAATAAAGTTTCTCTCTTTCTGAGCATGAAGCTGCCTTCCGAGTGACTATTGCCGAAATGAGGGGGGTGGGCATTTCTGCAGCTGAAAGCAGCAGGTGGAGTCACGCTTAGGTAGGTGGGTAGAGGAAGGCAGCATCAGGGGTCTGGAATAATGAGGGAGGGGCCAAGTGAGAGAGGACAGTGAGTGCAGCCCCACACTGGGACTCAGGCAAACACCCAGGGCCATCGAGCCACTGGGGAATCAGGATCCATTGAGTCAGCAGACTGGGCCCCATAGTGGGATGGGGACATGTGAGGGAAAACTCACCAACACTTTGGTGGTATCCAATGGCCGACGGATGCATCATGGACAAATGAAAATTGCTCCTCAGTTATTCTTCATGAAATAAAGTCAACAGCAAAATGAGATTCAGCCTCACTCCTAAGACAATGGCCCACAGATCAAAGAATGGAAACAAACAGGGCAGGTGGGGGTGAGCAGGGAGTCGGCACATCTGCTCCTGTGGTCTGGCTGCCTGAGAACCTGGGGTTGCTGCTGCCAAGGCAGATGTGTGTAGAGAATCTCTGTTCCAAGAAGAAGATCAAGGTGTTTAAGAGATATGGTGAATCCAGTGGTGGTGTCATCCCCTCTGCATCACATGCTTGCTCAGAGCAGGTCCCATGGGGACAATGAGGCCCTGAGAAGGTAAGGACTTGCCAGGTCCCACACTGGCAGAGCCAGCAGGGTCATCTCAGGGTTATGCCTCCCTGGCCTCTGCTCTGTAGTGTGGGGTGTAGAGGTGTAAGTGGAAGCCCCATGTCCCCCAGATTAGGAAGAGCCCAGCAGAGGTAGTACCAGGGACTGGAGCTGGGGGTCCTGTCATCGCCCGTGTTACTGGAGACAGCCATGAATCTTACAGGGGACTCTAATCAGACAGCTGGCAATTTGGAAAGGGTGGGGAACAAAACCCTGAAGACACTGCCTAAGTGTTGCCTTTCCAGCTGGATTTGTGGAATGAGTTGAACAACGACAGTTTGGCAGTGAGCAGGCTTCTCCTGTGATGCCAGCCCCAGCCCCTCACCGTCTCCAGGACACTTGGCCTCACCCATTCCCCCCCACAGCCGCCCCTTTCTGAGGCTGCTCTGCTGAGGCCTTCTGCTGCTTTGTTGCACATGTGTTCTTGGGCTGGAAATTCACTCAGCGCAGATGAGCTGTTAACAACTCTGTGTGCTGATTTCCATTTGTGCCCTGCATAAATGTGTCTCACCACGCCCCACCCACCCTTGGCCCCTATTTGAGGGGTAGGGGCAGGAGGTCAGACCACCTGCAGGGACCTGGCTCTGTGACCTGTATCCAAGCTTCATACGCGATAGTGAGCTTCCAGGGTGTGGATGTGAACCCAAGTGTTCACACAGACAGTCAGGAACCTGCAGTCATGGAACCACCTTTTGCCTTGAACACCAACTCCTAAAGCCTGTGCTCTGCTCACCAGGGTTAGCGGGACCCTGGTCTTGTCACCTCCGGATAGGAATTTCTTCAAATCTCTTTTCGTTGAAATTTTTTATTTTAGTTTTGGTGAGTTTGTGGGAACCGTGTGTGCCAGGCAAGTTTCCCTTTCATCAGCTCAATATTAGAAATAGTGTCCCCTGGTCTCCTGGGTTTGCACTTGGCTGGTGCTGGCACCCCAGGAGCCTGGAGGTGAGGGGACAGAATGGCAGAGAAGGAGGAGTTTGAGCTGGGCCTCTAGCCCAGAGGAAGTACACAGACAGAGGAGGTGGGAAGAAGCCTCCCCAGAGAAGGACAGCCAAACTCCAGGCCTGGGGGCTAGGGTACAATCTTGGGACAGGAAGTGAGATTCTCTAGGTGCATGTTCCAGTGGGGGGTGCAATGGGAGACGTTGGGGCATGAGGAGAACTTTCAGGAGGGTCTGGGAGAACTTGGTCCTGTGATCCCATCTTGTGTTGCCATGTGGGTGTCCAGCAACTGCTTGGGGGAGATGCTTGGTAGGGTCTATGGAGCAGCAGCTGAGAGCTAAAGCAGAGCAGCTGGGGATCGAGGCCCCTTATCTGGACCCACCGCTGAACCTGTCTTCTCCGGGTCTTCTCTCTTTCCACCAAACAGCAGCCTTTTCAGGAATCTAATCCTCAGCAGGGTAGCCAAGGACACCCATGTAATGTTACAGCAGGGAGTAACTTGGCATCAGCACCCAGCTGAGGTTCCACACAAACACAAGGCCAGACCTTCTTGGCAGAAAAGGGGGGAGGTTGGGACCAAGGAGCAGAGGTGGTTGCACATGGTGTGACTCAGGATCAGCTCCTCCTCCCTGTGTTCTTCTGGCTCTGGGGGTTTGAGTTTCACATATCAGAGGCTTCTCTGGCTCCTGGGGCCCCATGAGCAGAAGACTCAGCTTAGAGCTTGGGTACCGCAGCCATGTCTGAGGAGGAGCACATTAGGCAGTTGCCCCCTCTCTCTCTCTCTCTCAGAGGGTCCAGATGTGCTAGCATTGCTTTTTCATAAAGTTCTCTGTGAGCTGGGAAGATCTGGAATCTTGTGTCAAGAACCCAGGAGGGAAACATCTGAGTTCTCCTCCTTTTTCCCCAAACTGTCTCCATCCCAGTGCTCATCACCAAGATGGCCTCCTTCTACCATATTTGGGCAAAATCCAAATATGCTGGTGTGTGCCCAACCAGAGAGCTATTCATAGGGGAGGAGGATACATGGACAAGTGGGGAAGCTGTGACCTCAGGAAAACCTCTCCAGGTACCATAGAGCAGAGCCTGGACTATGTACAGTAGGGGAGATGATGCTGGAGGGCTTCCTGGAGTAGGTAATGTCAGTTTAGACTTTAAATAGTGAGATGATTTCCCAGATGATAGAAGCAGAGGCTCCTGGAGCAGGAGATGTTTACAAAGGTGGAGAAGCTGTGTGGACATGACCTTAAGCAGCAGTTAGGGACATGTCTGTCCTGGGTCTCTGGGTGTCAGGGACTGTGCTGATAGCTGACATGGAGCCGAATAGGGGCCTGCTGGGGAGGAATGGCTGGTTGGGGGGTCCCAGAGGTGCAGGTGAATAGGGGCCTTGCACTCCATCAGTGGCATGATCTCTTTCAGGACCTGAGATGTGACCCTTGAGCCAGGACACATCTGGAATGGGGGTGTGGGGGTACTCTAATAATTTACTCAGTGGGGAGACAGGGACAGGCAGGGTCATGGGCTTTGGGCAGTGTTTGCTTTTTTGGCCTCAGATGTGTCAGGTTTGCTTTCCTTTTATTTCTGAGTATGTCCTGTAAAGTTATTGCACAACCACAGTTGGCTAGTGGAGACTCACAGGAGTCACTACTTCTCCATCCAATTGTACCTGAGCATGGGCCTGGGTAAGTTGGGGCATGGGGGACCAGGCCCACACTAGGCTGTCATATCATAGGAGCTCTTGGGAAGGGTCTGTCACTGCTTTCTAGGAGAGGACACCTGAGCAGTGCTCAGGCCACCATCACCTCCACAGAGTGGGCAGCTGCATGTGACCCAGCTTTTTAACTGCTCCTTCCTCCCCCAAAGCCCATAATGTGAAGAGGGTTGGGCGACTGATCACAGTTGTTCAGGAAGACAGACAGACAGGTCAGTTGACCTGACTCATTTGGATCCTTTACTCCTGGATAGTCCGGCAATGGGTGATGCTGGGGTGCTTATTCCTTTGGGAACTTGAAATTAGCTGAGGGGTGCAGGAGGGCACAGGGATAGGTACCTCTTCCACCTGTGTCCTGGCTACAGAGCAGCACTGGTTGCTGCAGCTGAGGCACCAGAATCAAGGGGTTGTTCTGTGGTGTCAGGATGGACTGGGGGTAATAAGGGCTGCAGAGCCTCCCAGGGAGTTCTGAGGCAGGAAAAGGCAGCTATGACTCAGCCTGGAGCTGAGGATGAAAGGTGGAGGGGGCAGGAAGGATGCCTGGAGCTGGGCCTCCAGCCCAGGGAACTTTCCTAGGGAGAGGGAGGAGGGAGAGGCTTCTTGGGGAAGAGCAGCCTGAGCAAAGCCCTAGGGCTGGAATGCAATCAGGTGAGAGGGAGCTGGAAGTTTCCCAAAGTGCTTGAGCCAGGAAAGGAGGGGGAGGTGAGGGGTCAGAGGACAGAGGGGGAACCACCAGAATGGTGGGGGCAGTTTGTCCTGTGTTTCCTCTGAGCCTGTTCAGTGGGAGCCTGACAGTACTGTGGGGGACAGGCTGCAGGATCTGTGGGGCAGCATCTAGTGAAATTCAGATGAACAGCTTAGGTGTGTGTGTGTGTGGTGGGAGGTGGATCCCCTTTTCTGGCCTCAATAGATTGGTGGGCTGCTTCCTCCAGGTTCACCCTTCTACAAACAGTGGCTTTTTCGGGAATAGACTAGCCAAACTAGAAACCTCAAAGAAAACTGAAAGAACAGGAAGGATGTTTGAAGTCAGCACTCAGCTGTGATCAAGACAAGCACAAGCCAGACCCAGAACACTGGAGGTCAGGAGGCAGGACTAGGACCAGAGAGAGAGCATATTACATGCGATGATGTCCCCAGAACCAGCGCCTTACCCCCATGGGTCCTTCTGGCTCTGGAAATTGAATCAGCATGTCAGCAGCAGTCCAGGACCAGCGATCTCGCCCATCAGAAAAGGGTAAACAGGTCAGTCTGTCTCCTGTCTTTTCAGGCTGAAGCTCTGAATTCCTCCGTGGATACCCCCTTGTTCCTGTGGCCGAGTAGGACACACAGTCCCACTTTACTGCTCATGCCAGAGAAAGCTCCCTAACAGCTACCTCCTGCAACACAGGACCCAGGTGAGACTAGATTCCAAGTGCAGGAGGAGCGGGAGTTCATGAGCAGAGGAGCTCCAAGGGCCAAGGACTCTGCATTCTAAATAGTGTGAGAGCAAGATGGGCAGTGACCCTAGATCCAGGCTGGGAATGACCAACCTGGGGGGCAGGACAAATAACCCATGTGGGATGACTGGACCCAGGTGAGTCTGCCTGGGGAAGCTGACCACTGCCTGGTCTGTGTGTGTCTGCCTGTGATGGGGTGGGTTCTGCCTCAGGAGCATCTCAGGGGTATCTGAGACCTGCCCTTGGGGTTGAGGACTGAGGGGAAAGGCAAAGCACCTGGGCTGGGGGCTGAAGGGTCTGGCACTTGGAGCTGTCTGTGAGGCTGCAAGACAGGAAGTTGCCATCTAGACAGACTCCTGGCATATAGAGCCATTTTTGAATGAGAATTTGGAGCAATTTCTGGGGACACACAGCATGGGGGAGAGAGAGATGTCTGATTTCCATCATGGGACTGGTGGACCTCAGGTCCCTGAATGAGGGAGGACTCGGGAATTTCAGTAAGGGGACATCAGAGAGACTCATTGAAGAACTTGGGCTCTGATTGGGTGACTGGGGAAACCTCTGAGGTTTGGGGGCACCATGTAGAAGGGGAGCCACAGAAATCTGTGTCCTGTTCTCTCAGTTAACCTCTCAATAAATCTTTAGAGAGAAGGAAGACTAATGATAAAAGTATATTTGATAACAAGTGGCAGTCATCTTTTTAATCAGGTGCAGGGTGTCTGCTGGTTGTGGGTGCACAAACACCCAGTTTCCATCTGTGCTGAGATCACCAGGTGATCCTGCTCCTTCTCACCCCATCTGGATGTGGAGGGACCTGTGTGGGTGGATGTCCTTGAGATTATCTGTATCCTTCTGAGAACAGCGTGTCCTTGCTATAAGGGTCATGCCAGCTCCTGGCTTGGAGGAAGGGTTGTCCCTGTGTCTAATTTCCTACAGTCATATAAAGAAACAAAGAGGAAATACTTCTATCTTCTTCTTAAAATAAAGTAACAATGACTTGTCCCCATTATACCCACTGCTTTGTCTCTCTCACCCACCTTTCCTAATCTCTGTATGGAGGCTTCTGTTTTTAATGTCCTGGGTCTCACTCATCTGAACTGACACCACGGTGAACCCATGGTCTGTCATTCACAGACTCACCCTTTTCAGGTAACATGATGGCAATAACCCTAACCCTACAGACACAGATAACCCTTCATCTGTAGGCACCAACCCTACAGATGCTGTGAGATGCAGTTTCCAGGACCTGCCCCTGTGAGCCCTGCCCCGAGGCTCTTGGAAAGTGCCCTCCCTTCTGGGTGGCAGACAGGAGGCTTGGACACTGCAGTATCCCCCAAACAGTCTGGTGTCCCCTGAGAACAAGCCCAAGGGGCATGAGGGTGGGATGATTAGCCGATGCTCCCGTGATCTCAGAACACTCAGTCACCTCTCCTGTCTCCCGGGTGACTTACGCTCAGAGTTTTGAGCAAGGAGCTCCCCTGAGAAAGGAGTTGGATCCTGCTTCTGGTCCAAATGGCACAGATGACCTTGTTCAGGACTCTGATGCTGGTGTTAGGATCATAGTGACAGGAAACAGATGGGGCTGCACACAGGGGACGCAGGGGAGTTATTGTCCAGGAGTGGGGAGTGGGGGTTGGGGGGAGGCTGGGGTGAAGGGAAAAGCTCAGGAGGTATCAAGGCCAGAGGGTTCCTGCTCACTGGCAGCAGGACACCTGCAAAGCAGCTCAGATGGATGAATGGGGTGTGCTCTCTCAGCTGTCAAGGTAGATGGAGGATTCTCCTAAACTGACATGATAGGATACTTATTAAGAGAAATTCAAGCCAGCAATATAGGACACAAGGACTTAAGGTCAAGGCTTAGTGCAGAGGGGAGGCCAGAAGAGCCAGGCCAAGGTTAGCTCAAACTGAGTCTCCTTCAACTGTGGGAGCAAGCCTGGTGCCCCTCCTGCTGATAAATAAAATAAAAGGGGGGAATTGTGGGAGCTAACCTGAAATGGGGGACCCATGGGGCAAAAAACACCCATGGACGAAGCTCTCTGCCCCCACAGGAGGGGTGTTTCTGGGAGCTGACCTTCACAAGGGGACCTTTAGGGCGTTGACCCCAGACCCCAGGCAAGGGAGTTGTTGAGGTCATCCTCTGATTTACTAAACAATTCTAAGCAGCCCTCAGGTCAGAGTATTTCCCTAAAAAAGTCAAAGCAAATCCTACTTACATTGGTGGAGTCTCAGTGAAGGGATAACAAAGTAAAAGATTGTTTTGGGATGCTTTTGAGAACGTTATGTTGTTAGTTAAAATGTTTAAGTTACACCTAAGATAAATCTGCAATCTATTGATATGTTAATTGCATATACTCATAGAATACTGATGTAGTCGCCTAAAACACTATATATATCCACGAAAACCTCAAATAAATCACAGCAGATTCATTACCCCTTAAGTGTGTGTCTGTTCGACAGTTACTGGCTCCTGTGTCTTTCCTGCCCAGCTAAACTCTGGTCATCCGCGGCCTGCGCCCTCGCCCGGCCGGTCCGTAGCATTCAACCCCAACTTTGTGTGTAGGATTTGGGGGGACTGCATCTTGTGCTACCCACAGGGCTGCCCTGAAGCTCCTGCCCCTCCCAGGGTGGACACTGACACCATGGTCCCGAAGCACCCATCAATGTTGCATGTTAGTCTACCCAGGGTCAAAAGACCAGGCCCACACAGACACTTCTGTCCATCAGGACCCTTGGGGCCAAGAGCCCCTTTCCCCATAACTGAGAGAAAGGGTGGGGCTAATAGAGTCAGTTTAGCTCTGCACTGCACACTGAGGTTCCCTGACAGAGCTGAGCAAGTCTGCTCACTATTCCTGTCAGCTACAATCCCGGCTTTCCTCACCCCTGATGTGGTGTCAGGGTGGCTGTCCTGAGTGCAAAAGTGGCTTATCAAAGATCTGCTATGAAGGGAGTTTTCAGATGCTGTCCCCCTGTTTGTCCTGAATGCATTCCCCTCATTAAGCACTATGGCACCTCTGCTGTGTACATCTGCTGATGGAGCCAGAACAATCCTTTTCATGTCAGCCATTTTCCATGGTCTTTAGAGTCAGGTCCCTGTGAGTTATGGGGCATGGCTTTCCTTGAACCCATTTCACTGATAAGAAAATGCCCTTTCCTAATCACCGGGTATTTCATGTTACAGGAACAAGGTTGAATCACTTCCTGAAAGTTTGAGTAGGCTGGGAAGAGTTGAAGCCATGGCGGACCAAGAGCAGACGTGCAGGCAGAGGATTTTGCACGTGCTGTCTCCGTTGAAAGTGGAGCTTGAGAAACACGTGACTCAGCTCCGACAGCTAGCAGACAAGGTGGACAAAGTCCATAAAGACTGCACCATCTCCAACGTGACAGCCAACTCCGCCAGCATTTTTTCTGTCATCCTGTCTGTCGTTGGTACAATTCTGGCACCTTGCACAGCAGGTGTCAGTATGGCATTGTTTGTCACAGGGGTGGGCCTGGGAGCAGGAGCCACTGCCACTGCTACTGGCACTGTCATCACGGAAAGTGTGATCATGTCAGAAATACAAGGAGAAGTCACACAGCTGGCATCTGCTGGCAGGAATGTATTGGAGAAAATCAAGGAAGTTCTAATGACTCTTGAATGCAATATTGATTCTGCACAAAATGGCTATCAAAGCCAGACCATGAAGTCTGCTGCTGGGTGTGAGCTTGCCACAACTTTTAAGGGTCTCGGAATTCAGGTAGCAGACACCAGTCAGCAGATAGCACACGTTTTGGCAAAGCAATGTGGAGCACACAAAGTAATCCGTGCCCTGTGTAAAGGTGCCAATGGCATATGTCTCACATTAAACATGTACACCCTTGTGGAAGGGTCCATGGACTTGGCTGCAGGAGCAAAGACGGAGCTGTCTAAGAAGCTGAGGCAGCAGGCCTGGGACCTGGAGAAACTATTGCAGGAGCTCGACCGGCTCCAGTGGAAACTCTGGTAGGCCCTGACCCCACCTACCCTTCAGCAGTGCAGGGAGAAGAGACCTTGGGGGATGCAGCTGTAGAACCAGCTTGCTAGAGGGAGAAAGAGGCTGAGAGGAAAAGTGTGGACCTGAGTGCTATTGATATGGGCCAGGAAAAGACAGTCCTGGGGTGCGTTCTGTTGACAAATGCCTGCCTCTACCCCTGCTTCTGCCAATGCCAACCCAGAGGCCAGATTCAGCAGAACAGTGGCTGTTTCACTGTGAAGAGTCCTGGGGTAAAAAAGCAAAGAAATGCCAGACAAGTCCACAAACAGTCACCACCATGTTTGTGAGTTTTAGGAACAAAGAGAATCAGAGAACCTCCTGGCTGCACCCTCACATCTCAGGGGTGCTGGAGGGGAAGTTCCCTTCATTTTCCCCATACAGACAACTCTACCTGCATCAGCTCTGTAAGGTCAGGGGGTTGCTTTGAAATATGAGCAGTTTAGCAGTTTTTTTCCTTAATCAATTCACTTAATTTGTTAGAGAAATCAGATTCCTTTAGTCAACTAAACATTTTAGAAATTAGGTAGATGTCTTCTTTCATTTGTTAAGGAAATATACGTGGTTTTTGTGCGCATGTAACTTTCCTACTTAAACCATGGCCAAATGTTGTAGGGATGGAACCTGTGTCTCGTAGAAAGCTCTGACACTGTCCTTCCAGTTGTGACCATCAGCTTGACTCTGTGTAGCCTCATTAATAAAATTATTTCACTAACTTACACTTGCTTTGCACCTGTCATCATTTTTACTGACATTTTATCTATGTCTTTGAGCTGGGCCTCCTGCACAGAGGAACTCAACCAGGGAGAGGGAGGTGGGGAAGTTTCCTCAGGTGAAAGACAGCCTGAGCCAATCTGTGGCTGGGGTGCAACCAATGAACAGGGAACTGGGAGTTCCCGAAGGTGCCTGAACCTGGATGGGGAGGTAAGGACTCATAGGACAGAAAGTGGGGGGACTTGGTCTTTTGCTCCCTTCTGAGCCTGCACAGGTGGGTGCCTGTGTGGGGACAGGGTGGAAGGGTCTGTGGGACCACATCTGGAGAGTTTCATAGGAACAGCTGGGGTAGAAATAGAGTATCCAAGCAAGGGACTTCAAGTAAAAATGAAACAGCAGGGTGAATGATGAAATCAACCCTCAAAAACTCCATAACAAGAGAGGTCATGTCACCTCAAGGAAAGCAGCAAATGCCAAAATGAGGTGATGTTGTGTGGCAGGAGTAAAAGAAAGATGAACCTAAGAATTCATTTTAAATGACACCAGCATGGGCTATCCAATGGATAGTGTTATTTTCGGTAACGATGATGAAACAATTAATGATATTCATTCAGTGCATTCTGATGTAGAGCAAAACCCTAAGCAATAAGAACAGAAACACAGGAGCAGAGGGACGTCTCTCAGAGTGAAGTTATTTTAAAAACTCCAAAGACAATTTTCCTCTAGGTGACACGGTGGCTCTAGTTTTGGAGTTCTGGTGGGGTGATTTCCACCTTCCTCCCGGCTGATTCATTTTCACAGAAGGTTTCCAGATTGGCTAATCTATTCCCGAAAAGTCTGGTGCTTTGAGAAGAGGGAGAACCTAGAGGAAGCAGCCCACCCAGCTACTGGGACCAGAAAATAGCCTCCATCCCCACGTCACCAGCGGAAAATGCAGTGGATGAAATGAAACTTCCCATGGAGAGCACAGCAAGATTCTGAATTTAAAAAGCACCTAATAGACATTTGCTCTCTTTCCTCCTATCACAACACAACATATTCACCAGTAGAACTGAATGGAAATAGAGACCTATCTTATTTTTTTCCAATTATGGAGAACTGATAAAACAAGATCAACACCTTCATATATCATAAGTATGATTATAAATTATGAATTAAGTAGTGTAGCCCTAAGTTTGAAAATGTTTTATATCTTGATACCCTTTGAGGCGGTCACTCTACTAAGATTAATTAAGTGAAATAATCTCCATTAGACCATATTGAGTGTTACGATAAAGAAATAACTTGTTTTTAGCACCCAACTTTCACTATTATAGGGATAAGGCAGTTACACCCTATGAAGTTCTGGGTTATTTGACAAAAGGTATAGCCATGGAATGTACTATATTTAAGAGTTTAGGGAGAATGAAATCATTTCCTCAGATGAAATGGAAGTGTAAGGGGCACATAGCACAGTTCTATGCACTTGCAGACAAGGTAGACAAGGTACACAGGAACTGTACCATCTCCAATGTGGTTACCAACTCCACCAGCACCATGTCTGGCATCATGAATATCGCTGCCCTGACTTTGACACCAGTGACAGCAAAGGCCAGTCTTGCACTGACAGCAGCTGTGGCAGGGCAGGAAACAGCATCTGCTGTGACCAGCGTGTCCTCCAGCTTTGTGGAACATGCAAACAGGAAACCAGTGTCCTGCCATCAACTGGAATCCATTCTGATGGCATGTTCAAGGAAATTCTGCATAACACACCCAAAGAATTTTCCATAGGAAATACCACTCACAATGGTGTGAATGGCATTAAGATGAGCACCCATGCTACCAAAATGATCCAATTCACTATAGTACAAAATAAAAATACAATAAGATGAATGTAAGTACTGTACATATGTATAAATATAATATTGTATAGCCTCATAGGTAAATGGAATTATGTAGCACTTTCTAGAACTCTATGGAAGTGGAATATATAGTACAAACTATATATATATATATATATATATATATATATATATATAAACACTATAGTACTAACTGTTCTTTTCCCAGTAAAATGCTTCTGTGTCATTCATGGTCTGTATTAATTATTCATTATTTTTAATAGTTGAGTGATATCTGTGAATAGGCCACACTTTGTTTGACCTGTTGATAGACACTTGGATTGTTTCTGATCTGAGACCACCATGAATAAAACTTCTCTATACCATGGATGACCCTGTACTTCACCCCAAGATTGGTACTGACCTGATAGGGGAGGACAAAGAGCCAACTGGAGGATCTGGATTCCCAGAAAGATGATACTGGTGGAGCCACAAACATGCACCAGAACTCCCTACAAACAAAGTGGATACAGAAGGTGAATCCTCCAAGACCCAATTCACCCTGCTCTGGGAATATTTCAGTGCTTATGGAAGCCTGCAAAGGTCAGAGGAATAGCGCCACCTGCTAGCAAAGTAAAAGATATTCATGTTATTGAGTTGCTTGCCCAGATACTTCAAATGAAAATATTTTAGTTTCTGAGGTAACATTGGTTTAAAACCTAGTAAATGATGCAAAAAAACCCACCATAGACATTTAAAGTTGCAAAAGTAGCCAAATTATCAGATAATTTCAATCCCCAAGGAAATGTGACCCCACAAGCAGAGAATATCCCTCCATAATCTAACCACAGAGACAAGGAAGATACTATTTCACTATCATAAAGTGCAAAATTGCTATTATTTATAGGGCTGGCAAGGAGGTGACAAAGTAATGGTGGCTGGGCTTCCTCCTCCACATCTTTCCAACCCAATTATAACTAAACAAAGTCAGCAACCTCTGAGAGATAATGCAGACCCATTGCACACATCCAGAGCAAATGTATCGCAGAAAGAGGTAGGACAGACTGTAACTGAACTGTGTTAGGGTCATCAGGGAATGCGCTCTATGAGAGGGAGCCCCTCTGCTGTTGTTGACTGAAAAGACAAGTCCCCACATTGGGGACTTCAAACCTGGGCATGACGTAGAAGGGAGTGCAGAGAGCTGGTATGCAGGAGAGAGTGTGCCCTCTGGGAGAACTATCAGAATAAGGGAGCAGCGTGAGGATTCCTGGCTTTGGCCTGAGATTCCAAAACTTGAATAGCTGGAATCCAAACAGCTGGGAGATGAGACCAGCCTGAGGTTCTGGTATTTGAAATACTTGCTTTTCCTACATCTAGAGTCAAAACACAGACAGCTGCATCCCTTTATTACCAGAGCTTAAAAACATGGTTCAGTAATATAAACACATGGCCAGGATAAGCCCTATACTCAAAAATCAAAGACAATTCCTGACTTGAGATTCTGGCTTAGTTAAACCCTCACCCAACATACATCTGCACCTTATCACAGCCTAGAAGCTGATGTTCACACAGATTGCATGAGACATTTTGGTCCAGGATTTGGTCTGGAGGAGAATATAGTGACCCCCCTACCCTACCACACAAGAGGGGCACCTACAGAATTACTGGAAGCTTGACATACTGGTGCCCATTAGTAGTGACGTTTTTGTTCCCCACCACCCTGGTCCATCCTACTTGTCACCACTTGCCAGCACCAGTGCCGTGACCTTCTGACCATCTGAGCATTATTTGCAGATGACACATTAATATACATACAAAACCCCTAAGACTCCGATAAAAAGCTATTAGACCTAGTAAAGTGGTTGGTTATGCAATCATATGCAAACATCTGTGGTATTTTGATATATAAATAATGAACTAATTGCAAGAGAATTTAGGAGAATGAGGCCATTCATAGTTGCATCCAAAAGAATTAAATATCTTGAAATATATTTAACCAGATAAGTGACAGAACTGTGCATCAAAAATTGTAAGAATGTCTTGCAAAAGAGGTCATAAAGAGATAGGAAGGTCATCAAGAATTGGAAGAATGGATATTGTAAAAATGGCTATATTTCTTAGAGCACTATACAGATTCATGGTAATCCCTATCAAATTCCTATGGCACTCTGCTCAAGAATAGAATAGAAATATGATGACATATATTTGGAAGTACAAAATACTGAATAGAAAAATTAAAATCATACACATGTGGACAACTAATTTAAACAAAAGAGCCAAGACCTTTAATGGAGCAAGGTAACTGTCTTCAATAAATGGTTCTGGGAAAATGGGGCAGTCACATGCAAAAGAATGACACCAGACCACCCTCTCACACCATACACAAAAATTAACTCAAGACTTGGCGATGAGACCTGAAACTGATACAGCATCCAGGACTTGTCTCTGTCACATCAAATAATTTTCCCCATTGCCCTCTTTTACCCTCTAAGCTAAACAACTTTGCTTTCTTACTTTCCCAGGGAAAAGAGCATGACTAGGAAGATAGTATCTGAGTAGCTGACTCCCAGGTGGTGGTGAGAGCAAGCTGCTGTCAACCAAAAGCTCTAAACGCTTGTGTTCCAAGGACAGATGTGGTGGATGTAGTAGAGCTGCCCACTCCCATTTCTTTCCCCTTGTATCTCTGAATAAATACCCCTGCTCTCTGACAAAGAGGAGGAGGGTGAGTTTTCAGACACGAGTCATCAACTTGCCAATAAATAAAACTGTTTTCCTTTTCCTCACACTCTGTTTCCTTTCACTGGGAAGCAGAGGCCAGGTTTTGGTATCACCACCAGATCAGGGCACCTAGAGAGTCACAGACACACGAGCTGGTGGCCATCAACTCTGCCCAGGAGGCCTCAGGAGGGCTCTTCCCAGGAGGTTTCACCAACTTTGGGCTTTGGAGACTGGTTCAGCCACTATGGAAAGTGGTCTGGAGGATCCTCAAACTACTGAAAATGAAGCTACCACTTGATCCAGTGATTCCAAATCCAGGAATCTACCCAAAGGACACAAAAACACAAATTCAAAAAGAAATCTAGACTCCTATGCTATGGCAGTAATATTAAATAGCCAGGGCATGGAAACAACCCAAATGCCTCAAAACAGACAAATGGATCAAAAAGTGGTGGAATATTTACAAATGGAATATTACTCAGTGATCGTTTGACAAACTCCTGTCATTCACAGGAACATGGATGGAGCTAGACAGGATGATACTTGCCCAAATCAGTCAAAAAGAAAAGGATAAATCCACATGGTCTCACTTACATATGCAATATAAAGAAACCAAACCAAAGGGACAAGATAAAGCTAAAGGAGCAGGCTGATAACAGAACTGCAGCCTAGAACAAGGGAGGTGGTGGAAGGGAGGGCAAAATCAGGGGAGGGATGAGCACAAGGGTTTATAGTGACTGATCATAGGTGATATGGTGGTGGGAGAAATGTGGAATATACAGTGATGTAAGAACAAATGTGTGTGTGTGTGTGTGTGTGTGTATGTATATGTGTGTATAATCAATAAGGAAAAAGAACACAGGCCTGGAAGGGTCTGACTGATCTTCACACTTGGGTCAATTTCAAGCCTGCAAGTAGCCCCCAGTATCCTGGGGTCCCTGGTGGCAGAGGTAGAGGCCAGGTTCACCCGTAGAGATTATTTGGGGCCTGGTTCAGGCAGAAGGACTGGGGATGGTGGGGGGAGGGGAAGAGAGTGGAGTAGTGACATGATCTGATGCTGCCTACATGGTTGACCAAGACCGGTCACCTTGCCGGGACCTTCCAAGGAAATGCAGGCCACATACTCAATCCATCTCTGTGAGGGGCCACAGGGAGCATGTGAATGGCAGCCCTAACCCTGTGGGTGGGCTCCATGGCCATGAGTTCTCTGCGTATCCCTGAATGGAACACCTGCCTGTTCTGGGACCCAGAACTGCAGCCCAGGCCAGAAGCCAGGACCCTGAGAATGGCAAAATGTCTCCAGAATCCACATCAGTCACCAAGGGCACGGGGCCTGCGGGTGTGATCCTAAGCAGAAGGCCTTGCTCAGGCCCCCAAGTCTGCAGAGTTCACCGTTGCCCAAGGCCGCTGTCCCTCCCGCATTTCCAACCAGAGACATCTCCACAGCCCTGGTCACCGTTCCCTGGTCCCCTAAGCACAGTGTTTGCTTGCCCATCATGCTCGTCAGTTGTAGCAATCCCTGTCTTTCATAGACTCCACATGTGCATTCCATGTTTGGGCTTAGAGACAGTGGATCATCTCATATAACCTCACACCTTTCCCTGGAACTGATTATTTGAATTCCATTTGACTTCAGTTACACTTGGTACTGCCCTCTGTAATCTTGGTACTGTTGATTCACTGAGAGACTGAGGTGGGGAGGGGGAGGAAGATAAGATTGGGAGTGGAGTTGCTCATTTGGGGCAAGAAAAAAGCCACAAGATCAAAGGAAGGGAAATGGAGGCCCCCAGATTGAAAAGCAGGTCTCGTCCCAGTAAAGGGACTGGACAGCTAGGAAGGACATGGAAAAGCGTGAACAGAGTTTCATCACCAAAGATGCAATGAAGGGAGGGTGGCTCTACACAGGTGGTAGATCCTGAGTGTAGCTTGGGACTCTGGACCCTGAGAAGTGAGTGAGGAGGGAAAAAAATGTTCTGCTACTGGCCAAGAAAGGGACTGATTGGCCATCACCATCCCCGTTACCCTGGGCTCTTCAGGGTCATGATCAGCAGCTTGGGCAGAGTTCAGGCCTAATCACTTTAGGAGCTTGAGTTGGGGAGTGGAGGGAGATGATACAAGGAATGGGGTGACCCACCCTAAGGACAATCAAATTTCCAGTGTCTCCATTGTCCACGTGACAGACAGAGCCTGTGTCCTGTGAGGAGACATAGCCTTAACCAAATGGTTGCTGACATAGATGGTTCCTGTGCTCCTGGCCCCTGGCACCATGGGACTACCTTGATAGACACTTCTCTCCAGGCCTGAGAGCAGGCAGTTTGTTAGTAGAAGTTTTAATAATGAGCAGGGGAAAAACAGGCAACAAAGAGACTGCAACTTGAGCCTCCAGTATACAAGCTGCCTGAAAATCTAAAATAAACCAGCAAATTCTACTGCTCACTGAGTGCGTGTCTGTGTTCATCATTCGCCGGCCTGTGTTTTTTCCTGTCCATCTGAAGCTTGGAACTCCGCAGCCTCTTCCTTGATCGGCACTCTCCCCCTCTCCTTTCCTCTCCCCTTCTCTCCTTGTCCCCTCTCTTCTCCAATATCCCCTTCAAGAGCAGGAGGAAGGCCTCTGCCTCCATTTCCTCCTCTCACAGGCCCTTATTCCTGCCCTGCTTCTCAGGTGTTAGCAGATCAACCTGGGGTGTGTGTTTCTGAGTTTATGACTGTCATGCTCTGTTCCCTCAGGAGCCAGGGTGGAGACCCAGTGACCCAGGATGTTTGCCCCCTGGAAGCCCCTGGAGGATAGGTAGAGCTCTCTGGGGGTCCAGCCATTCAACCCTGCTGCCTGGGGTAATATGGAAAGGGGCAGCAGGGCCCACCTGTGTCTCCTCCAGCCAGGCACCTGCATCCTCAGCTCATTATCTGCCCTAGGGAGCCTCCCATCCTGGCCTGAGGGGAAGATTTCCTGGAAATCAAGAAGTCTCAGCCTGGAGCTTGGCACTCCCGCCCTGTACAGAGGCTAGAGGGTAGCAGGTCCCCCTTTTCCTCTCAGAGGGTCCTGACGAGCTGGTGCTGCCTTTTCATAAAAGTCCTCTACAAGGTGGGAGGATCTATAGTCAAGTGTCAAGAAGACAGGAGACAAACGGCTGAGTTCTCCCTGCCTCAGGTCCAGGCAGCATTGGAGGGTTGACACTGAAAAATGACTCAGAAGAAGCCTAGAATGAGGACCTTTCTCAGCCCTGATGTCCAGCCCTAGCTGATGCCAAGTATAACATCAGAGTGACCTGCCTACCACCCACCTCACCTACCAGCGGTCACCAGCTACTTGGTTTCTGCAGAGTCACCAGCCTTCCCCTTATAAGGGAACATAATAAACCATTCTCCTCTGACTTTCAGGGTAGATCTCTTGAGATCTTGAGATCAACGAACCCCCTGTGTAGATGAATAAAGCCTTTTCTGTCCACCCTCTGAGTTGTTGGCCATCTCCCTGGACCATGAGCATCACAGGGTACATGAGAATTCAGGGCTTGTCATACCCTCTATCATTAGCCCTAGGACCAGCTTCTGTGGTGTTATGTCTTCCCCATGCTTGTACATACTTGGGCCCAGTGTGGGCACATGTGTGAGTGGGAACAACTGGGCCAAGAGGAGATGTTAAAGCAGGGCTTCAGCCAGAGGGGGAAAGAGACCACAAAGAACTACAGAAAGAATGTGAGAACTCCAGGAGAGAACTGGGGGGAGGGAGAGAAAGAGAGAGAGAGAGAGAGAGAGAGAGAGACTCAAGTTCCTATTTTCTTTGCTGCCTGTTTTCCCCCTGTTCATTATTAACAACTCTATGAACAGACTGCCAAGGGCTCTGTCATTGTTCTTTAGCTGTCAGAACACATGACAAATCTACTCAGATTGGGACGGTTTCAAAACAGTGTCCGTCCCCTAATGGCCTTAACACCACAGTGGGCCTCCTTCTGCCTGTCAGGAGGACCCAAAAACAGGACCATGTCTCTCCAGCTGAAGGCTGAAAGAGGATTGGGAGGACTTGGGGACACAGAACTTGGGGATCAGTGACTTCAGGAACTCCCCCCAGGACTTATGAAATCAGAACTTAGACCATCCTCTCGGGGAGGATGTTGGAGGGCTTCTCAAAGGAGGTGAACTCAGATTAGACTCTGAGATGAGGAGGAGTTCTCATTGGTAGGGCAGAGGCTCCTGAAGCAGGAGCTGGGGACACACAGGTGGAGAAGCTATGTGGACATGACCATCAGCAGCTGCCCTGGGCCTTTGGGGCTTAGAGACTGCTTGAGAGATGGAGACAACAGTGAATGGGTAACAAGATTGTATGTAAATGTGTGTGTGTGTGTGTGTGTGTGTGATGTGGGCAGTTTAGGGAGGAGGAAGTACTGGGAGCCTATTGCGGCAATCTGCAGGCTTGCAGGTGGGCAGGGTGCTGGGGTGCTGGCAGGCAGGACATCTCCCAGCTCTGTATGTCTGCGCTCTCTCTGTCACCTCTAACTGGGGTTCTCTCAATCTCACTCCTGCACCATCTCCTTTCACTTCATCCTGGTCTCTCCCAGGCATCTGCATGTAGAGATGTGAGAACCCCTGTGTCCTGGCTTCCTACCCTTTGTCTGCAATTACAGGCCTGTGGGGCCTTTGCTCAGGCCTCCTGGCCCTGGGTGCAAATGCATACCCTGTGCCCATCCCAAGTGCTGTCTGCAACAGCACCATATAAGGTGTGGGTTCTGAACCCCGGGGAAAGCTAGACCTCTATGCTGGTCATAGAGGCCAACAGAGGAAGGGCAAAAAGAGTCTGACTCATTGTGGGGACAGAGTCCAGCCAGGGGATATAATTCTTCTTGGGTTCTGCAGCAGTCTTGGGGTGGCAGAGCTTCCAGAGGAGGATGCAGGCTGAGTCAGAGGCCCTGGAATGTGGTGCTGTGTTGTTTTTAGGGGTCAGCCAAGGTGACTGGACTGGGGGTTAGTACTCTTTGGAGAACAATAGTTATTTGATAGTCAGTTGCTCAGGGAGGTATTTCCACACTCCAGCAGGGTATAAATGTCCCCAGGTCTGTGTGCTCACTGTGCAGACTTACGGCAGGTGCACAAAAGCACTGAAAGCTCTGGACACTCCATGGTAAGCTGTTGGGGCCCTCCCCCACTTCTCACTCTTCCAACCTGCTCTTAGAAGGAGGGTGGGCTCTATGCTCCTGGAGAGGGAAACCATGCCCCCAGAGGCCAGGAGTGGCAGAGCCCTGATGGGAGACCAGGGCTGCTCCCAGCTCCCTCTCTCCCATTTCCTCCGAACAGGGCAGAGGGTGGGGGGCTGTTCAGGGGTTTTCATGGAGGCATCCACACATCCTGATAACTGTGAGGTTATGCTGCCTAAGACAAGAGCTGGGGGTCCCAGAATGAAGGTGATGCTAGGGTGCTCATGCCTTTGGAAAAGTGGGAGACAGCAGGGCAGGTTGAGGAGGGCTCAGCACAGGCAGGAGGTCTGCTGCTGAGGTCAACGGGAGGATCGAGAATCTCTGTTCCCAGAGGAGGAGCCAAGGTGTTTATGAGACACAGTGAATCCAGTGGTGGAGTCACCCCCTCTGGGTCCCTGTGCCTTCTCAGAGCAGGTCCCATGGGGACACTGACAGCCTGAGAGGGGAGGGACTTTTTGGGGCCTACCCTGGCAGAGACAGCAATTTTCTCTAAGGCCTCAGCCTCCCTGGCCTCTGCTCTTCACTGCAGAGTTTTGGAAGGGAAAGAGGTAGCCTCGTGTGTCCCAGTCTGAGAAGAGTCCAACCGAGGTAGAACCAGACACTGGAGCAGGGGCTTCTGTTGCTGCCTGCTGCTGATGGAGACACCCATGAATCTTAAGGGGACTTTAATCAGACAGCCGGCAATCTGGAAGAAGGAATGGGGGTGTAGGGTCCTAAAGACAGCACCTTGGAATTTCCTTTCCAGCTGACTCTTATAGTGAGTTGAACAGAGGGTTCAACAGTGAACAGGTCATTGCTGCATAAGTGCCATGATTCAGCCCCAGCCCCTCATCACCTACCTGACACTGGCCTTACCCATCCCCACATGCTGAGGTTGGTCTGTAGGTGTTCCTGCTCTATCGTGTCCTTGGGCTGGATATTCACTCAGTGCAGATGGACTATGAATGCCTGTTTGTGCAGATTTCCACTGTGTATAATGGCTCACTGAACTCTATCCCCTCTCTGGCCCCTATTTGAGGGTTGGGGGCAGGGTGGGTGCAGACCACCTGTGGGGTCCTGGCTCTGTGATTTGTATCCAAGCTGCAGACAGGATGGTGTGGCTGCTGGGATGTGGGTGTGGACCTGACCTGTGTGTACACAGACAGCTGGGAACCTGGGGTCATGGGACCACCTTTGTCCTGAACATCAGCAACCAAAGGTCCACTGTGACCTGTGCTCTGCCCCCTAGGGGTCTGTCACCTGTAGAGAGGAATTGCTTCAAATCTCTTCTTATTAAAAATTAGGTTTTAGTCTTGGTAAGTTTGTAGGAACCATGTGTGCCGGGCAAATTCCCCTGTTGTTGACTCAATATCACAAATAGTGTCCCCTGTTCTCCTGGATTGCACCTGACTGGTGCTGGTATCCCAGGAGCCCTTAGATGGGGGGACAGGATGGCAGAGAAGCAGGGGTTTGAGCTGGGCCTCCAGCCCAGGGGAAATGCACAGGCAGAGGAGTTGGGGAGAGGCCTCCCCAGGGGAAGGGCAGTCTGAGCTAAGGTTTGGGGCTGGGAATAATCTAGGGACAGGAAACTGGGGTCCTCTAGATGCCTGGAGTGGGGAAGGAGGAAGACTCAGAGGACAGGAGGAGAGCATTAGAGGGCCTGGGTGAATTTGGCTCTTTCTCCAGGCGATGCACAGCAGCTCCATGAGGGAGATGCTTGGCAGGGTCAGGTGTTTGGGGTAGCACCTGAGAGCTAAAGAGGAGCAGCTGGGGGTCGAGACCTCTTATCTGGGACCAAAACTGGCAGGGGCTGTGTCTTCCTGGTCCTCTCTTTCCACTAAACAGCAGCCTTTCCAGGAATCTACTCAGCAGGGTAGCCAAGGACACCCATGTAGTAATGTAACAACAGGGAGAAACTTGGCACCAGCACTCAGCTGAGTCTCCACACAAGTCTAGAGCCAGACCAGCTTGGTAGAGAAGGACAGAAGTGGGGAGGCTGGGATGAAGGAGCAGAAGCAGTTACACATGGTGGTGACACCCAAACCAGATCCTTCCCCCTGTGCTCTTCTGGCTCTGGGGTCTTGAGTGTCACGTGACAGAGGCTGCCCTGGATGCCAGGATCCCAGGGATCAGAGAAAGGAGATAAATGAGCAGAAGTCTAAGCCCAGGGCTGGCACCCCATCTCTGATCAGGAAGGGGCTCAGTGGGTAACAGCTCCCTTTTCTCTCTCAGAGGGCCCAGACATGCTGGCACTACCTTTTCATAAACGTTCTCTGTGAGGGGGAATGATCTGGACTCATGAGTATGGAAGCCAGGGAAGCAAACACCTGAGTTCTCCTGGGTCTGCTATCAGACTATGTGATATCCCACTGGTCCTGACTGGTCCTGGTCCTGCCATCAGCAGGACCCAAAGATACTGGTGCTATGCCCCCACCAGAGAACTGATCAGAAGGAGGAAGGACATAGGGACAAGTGGGGACCATGACCTCAGAAACTCCCACCAGGTGCCATGGAGCAGAGCAAGGAGAGTGGACTCTGTTGGGGAGGCTGCTGGAGGGCTTCTCAGAGGAGGTGATGTTAGTTTGGGCTTTGAAGTAAGTGCGACATTTCCCGGGGGCTCCCGGAGCTGGAGCTGAGAGTAAACATGGAGATGGTGTGTAGAAATGTCCTTCAGCAGCAGCAGGATACACACCTGTCCTGGGTCTCTCAGTGTCACAGGCTGTGCTTGGCTGACATGGAGGTGAAGTCAGCAGGCTGGGGAGGAGCGGCTGGGTGGGAGTCTTCGAGGTGCGCGTGGAACAGGGTGAGGGCCTAGAAGTTGGTTAGTGCTTGACTCCCTCCCAGGGCCTGAGCCAGGTCTTTGGTCTGTGAGCCAGGACACATCTGGAGTGGGGGTTGTGGGGGTACACTTCTAATGGGCTCAGCAGGGAGGAAGGGACTGGCAGTGTGCTTGCTGTTTTTTGAACCTCAGGTGTGTCAGGTTTGCTTAACCTTTGATTCCTGAGTGTATCTGTGAGGGGAGGTTGTGTTTGCTTGTTGCTCAACCACAGCAGGTGGGTGGAGCCTCATACAAGACATTGCTTCTCCTTCCAGCTCAGGCTGAGGATAGGCCCCGGTAAGATTGGGGTGGGGGGAAGGTGGTTTAGGAGAACCAGCCCCCACACTAAGCTCTGGTCTCACAGGAACCCTTGGGAAGGGTCTGTCACTGCTTTCTAGGAGAGGGCACCAGAGCAGAGCTGTGCCCAGTCACGTCCCCACTGTGGCCAAGCCTGCATGTTACCCAGGTTTTCAACTGCTCCTTCCTCGCCCAGAGTCCATAATGTGGTGGAGAGGGATGGGGAACGGATCACAGGGGTTCAGGAAGATACCCCTACACCTGACTTACTCAGGCTCTTTACTCCTTGGTAGTACAGAAAAAGGTGATGACCGGGGTGCTTATTCCTTTGGGAACTTGGAATTAACTTGGAATTAACTTGGAGGGCACAGGAATTGGCACTTCTCCCACCTGTGTCCTGGTTCCAGAGCACCCCAGGGTGCTGCAGCTGAGGCACCAGAATCAAAGGGTTGTTCTGTGGTGTCAGGATGAGCTGAGGGTAATCTGGACTTCAGAGCCTTCCATGGAGACCTGAGGCAACTCTGACCCAGCCTGGAGGTGAGATGGAGGGACAGAGGGGGAAGGGAGATGGGCCTCCAGCCCAAGGGAACTCTCACAGGGAGAGGGAGGAGGGGAAGGCTCCCCAGGGGAAGAACAGTTTAACCAAGGCCTAGGACTGGGGTGCAATCTGAGAAAGGGAGCTTGGAGTCCCCCATGGTGCCTGGGCCAGTGAAGGAGGGGGAGGAGAGGGATCAGAGGACAGAAGAGGAACCATCAGTAGGTTGGGGCACTTGGTCCTGTATTCCCTTCTGAGCCTGTCCCAGTGGGAGCCTGGAGTCATGCGGTGGGACAGGCTGGCAGGGTCCGTGGGGAGACTTTAGGAGGAACATCTGGAGGGGGTGTGTATTCCCCTTTTCTGGCCCCAGTAGCTGGGCGGAACCTCTTCCTCAAAGCTCTCCCTTCTACAAACAGCAGCCTTTCTGGGACTAGACTAGCCAAACTAGAAACCTCATGGAAAACTGAAACTGCAAGGAGGAATGTTGAAATCAACGCCTAGTTATGATCAAGACTAGCTCAGGGTCAGGGCAGGAATGGACTAGAGGCAGGAGAACAGAAGAGACTGGGATGAGAGACCAGAGGTGGTTACACATGAGAGTGGCCCTGGTACCAGCTCCTTCTCCCGTGGGCTCTTCTGGCTCTGGGGCTTGAGTTCTGCTTGTCAGTGGCCACCCAGGCCCCAGGGTCACGCACATCAGAAAAGGTGGACTGGTCAACCTGTCTTGTCCTGGTACTCCCCCTTGTGCCTTAGTGGCCAGAGCAGGATACACAGTCCTACCTCACTGCTTAGGCCAGAGAAAGTACCCTAATAGCCACCCCTGGGGACACAAGGCCCAGGAGAGACAGGAACCTGGAGTGCAGGGGGAATTGCAAGAGTTAGCGGGCAGAGTAGTTTGATGGGGGCTGCATCTTGCATTGCCCACAGGGTTGCCCCAGAGTTCCTGCCACTCCCAGGCTTGGCACTGGCACCATGTGCCCCAGGCATCCATCACACATCACACACTGCACTGTCCAGGGGCCGAAGGCCCAGGCCCAGGGAGATACCCTGTCCTTGGGGCCATGAGTCCCATTCCCCATAGCCAAGGGCCAGGATGGGCTGACAGGGTCAGCTTAGCTCTTCACTACACTCTGGAGTTCCCTGACAGAGCTGTGTCTGTACGCTTGGCTTCTCCCTGTCAGCCATAGCCCCTGCTCTCCTCACCCCTGCCATGGTGTCAGGGTGGCCCGCCCTGAATGGGAAAGTGTCTATCAAAGACCTGCTACAAAGAGTCTTCAGATCCTTCCTCCTTTGTCCCTCTTCCTCTTTTGCAATCCACTAAGCACTGTGGCGCCTCTGCATGTGCACATCTGCTGATGGAGCTAGAACAGTCCATTACACCTGTCAGCAATTTCACTGGCTTTAGAGTGAGGGTGCTGTGAGTTATGGGCTGTGGCTGTCAATGAACCAATTCCACAGATAAGTAAACTCCCTTTCCTAATCACCAGCATTTAATGTTACAGGAACGAGGCTGAATTGATTCTTGAAGATTTGAGTAAGCTGGAAAGAGCTGAAGCCATGTTTGCCCCTGAGCAGAGGTCCAGGTGGTGGCTTTCGCATGCAGTGCCTCAGCTGACAATGGAGCTTGGAAGTCACATAACTCATCTGCGGCAGCTGGCGGACAAGGTGGACAGGATCCACAGAGACTGTACCATCTCCAACGTGACAGCCAGCTCCGCCGGCATAGCTTCTGTCATCCTGTCCGTCGTTGGAGGACTTCTGGCACCCTTCACAGGGGGACTCAGTACTGCATTGACGGTCACTGGGGTGGGCCTGGGAGCAGGAGCCGCTGCCACGGGTACTGGCACCGCGATCGCGGAAAGTGTGATCACATCAGCAGTGGAAGGAGAAGTCAGACAGCTGGTGTCTTCTGGCAGGAATGTACTGGAGAAAATCAGGGAAGTTCTAATGTTTATTGAACGTCATACAAGCTTTGTACAAAATAGTTATGAAAGCATGAATTCTCTTACAGGGTGTGAGCATGCCAAAGCTTTGCAAGGCCTCACTAGCCAGTTAAGTGACATCAACCATCAGATTACGCAAGCTTTGGCAAGGTGTGTGGGGTCAATGACCAGCGGACTTCATGTCCTGGGTAGAATTGCCAGCGCTGTGTCTTTAGGGCTGGATGTGTACAGACTTGTGGAAGGGTCCATGGACTTGGCCGCAGGGGCAAGGACGGAGCTGTCTGAGAGGTTGAGGCAGCAGGCCTGGGAGCTGGAGAAGCTGTTGCCAGAGCTCAACCAGCTCCTGTGAAAATTCTGTTAGGGCCTGATCCCACCTCCCCCAGAGTAGTGCTGGGAGCAGAGACTAAGGGACCCAGCTGTGGAGTCAGCTTGCTAAGGGAGACAGTTCTTGGTTGTGTTCTGCTGATAAATGTCTGCCTCTGCCAGTGCCACCTCAGGGGCTGGAGGCAGCAGAACAGTGAAGAGCCCTGTGGTGAGAAACCAAGGAAATGTCAGGAACATCCAGACAACACCCCCCCTCCCCGCT
>PVHY01014257.1:0-38966 GCA_004024945.1 Uropsilus gracilis
CCCTTCCCCTTCCCCTTCCCCTTCTCTTCTTGCCTGGGGTAGTCCCAGTCCCACAGACTCAAGTGATTCCCAACCTCAGTCTCCCAGGTAGCTGGAATTACAGATGCCTGCCACCATGCCCGGCTGCTTTTTTGAGACCAGGTCTTGCTATGTTGCCCAAGATAGTCTTGAACCCATGAACTCAAGTGATCCCAGGCCTCTTGCCTCCCAGCGCTTGGACTACAGGTGCTTGTCACCATGCCTGGCTACATTGTAACTTCTTAGTGAAAAGCTTTCTGATTTGTAATGCAACTTTTCCGTCATCAAATAGGAGAAAGATTGATCTCAAACTCACAATACAAATAGAAAAACCACCTTAGCAATGAAACAGGCTGTGTGATGAAGTGGTGAAAGCATTTTTCTTCATGGTATTCACTTGGTATTGATCTGAGCATGCTCCCTATGTATGATCTTTCTCTTATGAAGTCCTCTGCAAAAGAAAAGTTATGGAAATTCAAGCTAAATTGTCAGCAAAAATAACTTGTAAAACCTTCAGCTCAATAACTTGTAATTTAGGGGGAAATTGCCTAAGGTGAGAGGAGCCAGTTATAGCTGATCCAAGCTGCTCCCTGACAGCTTGCTATTCCATGTCTGTCTCACTTACCTTTTCCCTGGTCTCTGAGTCTAAGCTACCGCTGAGGGCAGCTCTATCACATAGAATTTTCTAGGGTGAGGAGATGATTGGTACTGAGTTGTAAGGTAACCCACCAGCCACATCTGACTGTTGAGAACTTGAAATGGAGTTAATGTGACTGAGAAACGGAATTGTAAATGTTTTTGTTGTTTTTTTATTCAAAATTTTATTTTTATTAATTTTTGAGGTATTTTTTCACATGCTATAAAATTCCCCTTTTAAATGTTCCTTGAATTTTGCAAATGAATTTTACATGTAACAGCCATAGCAATGCAAATGTTATATAAATCCCTATAAGAGTCTATATAGTTCTAACTTTGCACTGAACTCTTTGAACTGTTACTTTGAGAGACTTACATGCCTGTATACACTCTCCCCCACACTTGTACATTTTAATGTATTTCAATGTAAATGACCTCATGTGGCTATTTGCTCTTAGATGGCCAAGTTGTAGATGGCCAAGTTGTAGATGATTGTGCGTATCCTTCCCTTTCCTTCCTGGTGTGGGAAATGCCCATTGCTTTTTAGTTCAGGTGTGTAAAAAAAGGACGTCCCCTGTCCCCCACACCTCAGTCCAATTGTTTTGAAATCGAAAGGACCATTTCTGTGGCAGTTTCTTTAAACAGCTCATTCTAGACTTCCGATGCAGTCTTGCGCACATTTGTGTGGCTGTTTGCTGGCAGCTGTCTTCAGGGGCTCCATGGCGTAGGGTGCCACTTCACCATCAGAAGTGTCTTTTGCCTCTTCTGGCTGGTGCTTGGATTTCCCTCTGTTCTGCTGGAAGGCTGCAGCCTGTGCTCAGCTCCCTTTGGAACTTGGACATGTTAAACATTACTAATTAAACAGTAATGAGTCACCGTCCCTCCAAATTATCACCCTCTAGTTTCTCTCTTCCACGCACACATGCTCACTTGCTTACACATTTATAGCATGCTCTCTAAACCTGGCATGTGACAAACCTTTCCTCGAAGCACTAAGAACCATTCCCAGATACAAACCTCTGGTGGTTGCATAACATTTTAGCATGAGTCCAACCTCCCTTGCTTGGTATGCATGTTTTATTATTTTAAGTATTCATCAGTCTCCAGATTGTAATCTCCATTGAAGTCAAGAGATGTGCAGATGGGCTTGGAAACTCTGACTGTCATGTGCTTAGTGTCAGAGTTTGTCTTGCCTTGATTAATGTACCTGTAACTTCCCACCACCTCTTCTCTGTAGCCCACGGCGATACTTCCTCCTGTCATCTCAGATGGGTCTCCATCCCGAGTACAGAGAGGACCTGGAGGCCCTGCAGGCCAAGCACGGGGAGTCCATGCTAGTGCTAGATAAATGCACCAACCTCTCCGAGGGCATTCCTGCTGTACGAAAACGCTGCCGCCAGCACCAGGTCTTCGATTACCCCCAGGTGCTGCAGGTGAGTATCATTCCTCCCCTCTCGGGGCTCAGCGGGGTTCCCTTCCCCAAGGTAAACCTGACCCCAGTGCACAGGCATCATTTTCCATGCGCAGCTTTGAGAACAACCCAAGGGCCGTCTTCACCAAACACGTAGGCTGTCAGAGCTGCCAGCGTCTGCCTTGCATTCATGCAGCTGCTGGTCCTTCAACTTCAGAGCCCGGATACCTGGTAGCCACACAAAGAGGCCTTGTGGACTCATCGCCCGATGTGTTGATCTTTACCCACTCTAGCCATTTACAGCCAATCCAGAAGAAGTTCCTTCCTCATGGTTCCTTCTTCAAGTCTGTGTCCTGGTGCTGCGAGCCCACCAGGGCAGAGCCAGCTTCTTTTTGCCGTTGCTGTTTTTGGGGGCTTGGCCTCTCCTAGTACGTCAGGAGCTTGTCTGGGACTGAAACCTCAGGATCCACACCACTTCCAAATCTGCAGGCAGATTTTGGGATGTTTCTAAGCATGTATTTGCTTTTCCAAGGGCTTGAGGACTTCGATAGGGGACACTGAGTCTTGTCCACTTAAACACTTAAAATATAGCCTGGTTGGTTCAAGGAGAAATGCCGAGCTGGTGTGAATTTTTACGATTCTTTTTTTTTTTTTGAGACTAGGTCTCGCTATTTTTGCCTGTGGAACCTCAGCCTCACGTTGCTCAGGGTACCACAGACTCAAGCAATCCCCAGCCTCAGCATCCCAGGTAGCTGGGATTACAGGCACATGCCACCACACCCAGCTATTTTTTTGGAACTAGGTCTCGCTACGTTGCCCAGAGCAGGACTTGAACCATGATTCCCAGTCCCTGCTGTGACTTCCTAGGCTGCCACTTACAGGCATGCGCCATGGTGCCCGGCGAATTTTTACGATTTTTTTTCTGGGCGGTCCAAAGAGAGCAGGCCCATGCCGAGATTGTTAACATACTTTCTCTCAAAGAGTGCTGCATCTCCCTCTGGAATGTCTGACTGATAACAGTGGTGATGGGAGCAGGAGTATTTATAGCAACCTTTGTCTAGACAGGAAAAGTGGTTATCAGCACGTGTGTCCACATCTGGATGCCGACACTGGGCTCTGGGGCCTGAGCTGCCCCACCTCCAGGTGCCATGACAGATTCTCCTGTTCTAGCTGCCTGCTGGTCCGTCCCCAGGGAGGTGGGTCAGATGGAGACTCTTTGTATTTTTTTCCCCTGAACTCTTCTTTTCTCTCACTTTAAAGAATAAGTCATGTTTTTACTTTTTTTCCCCCTTCTCTTCTCCAAGAGGCAGACACTGGGAAGCGCTGAGTGTCAGAGGTGGGATCTCACTTGGTTTACCGGTTATAACTCTTTTCCCTCCTGAACGTCTCTCATTTCCCCAAGCTCTCCCCACACTCAGTGGGTTTGAGGGAGTGACAGGGAAGAAAAGCTTTGGAGATTTCGCTTCTTCCTTGAGTGATTGTTTCTAAGTAGAACGTACCTATCTAATGTATTTTCAGTCTTCTCTAAGCTGGATGCTGTGGAGAGGAGAAAGAGGAACTGAGAATTGATCCTTCCCCTTTAAGAAGTTCTCTAGCAAGCCCCATAGGCCCAGGCAAAATCGCCCCATTGCTAGGTGGGCCCATCAGCCCTCTCTGCAGTGCTCAGCGCTGTGCATTTCTGTAACACATTAGCTTAAGGAAGCCCTCCTGGGGGAAGGCCCAGAGGACTCAGACAAGGCTGTGAACATTTCGGGACGCCAGCAGTGGCGGTAGGGAAGGAACGCCTGTAAGTGACTGTAGGATGCTTTAGGACCAGTTAGTATTTCAAATTCTACTTGGATTCGCTGTCAACTGGTCAGCCTTCCTTTCTTAGGATGCTTCAGTTTTGTCGGCTTCAACTCAGGTTCTGCGGGCATCAGAGTAAGTGGACCAGCGAGATGGGTGTGTAACCCCCCAGCTCTGCTCATGTTCCTGCAGGAGGCGACCTTCTGCGTGGTCCTTCGGGGTGCTCGACTGGGCCAGGCTGTGTTGAGTGACGTGCTGCGGGCTGGCTGTGTCCCCGTCATCATTGCAGACGCCTACATTTTGCCTTTCTCTGAAGTTCTTGACTGGAAGAGGTGGGTATTAGCGCCTGATAAATGGCATTGACTAGTGTTTTTGTCTGTATCCGAATTAACTCCCCCCCCACCCCGTGGTAACTGTAATGCATGTGTATGCATGTGTAGGTTTGGGAGCCACCTCTTCAGGCTGTATTGCTCTATTTTCCCTCAGGAGAGTCAGTCCAGCAGCCTTGAGCAGAGATTGGCAAACTGAAGCCTGGAGGTCAAGTATAGCAGGCTGCCATCAGTAAAGTTTATTGACACACAGCCACATTAATTTACACATTGTCTTTGGCTGCCTGTTTTTTGCTACAGTGAGAGAATCGAGTAGGTGCGGTAGATACTGTACAGTCCACAGAGCCATTTACTGTCTGGTCCTGGATAGAACTTGTTGGTGAGGCTAGGCCTAGGACAGTGTTTCTCAGCAGTGACGGCAGCATGAAAAAGGTTTGGGCCTGTCTCAGGAATGCTGAGTCTAACACTCCCAAGGTCATTCTGATTCCTAGTCATGGTTGAGAACCCTGCTCCCGTCTGTTGAGTTTGCTTAGAGTGTGGCCTCCGGTGGGGTGAAAGCTCGGCAGCTGTGACTGACACAGGGCCATCTGGGCTCGTGTCACTTCCTCTCTCTGGACCTCAGGAGGTTAGAGAGTGTGGGGAGCCAGTCCCTTTCGCCTGTCCCTTTCAGGCTGGTCTTTGCCTCACCTGTTTGACTGTGTTCTCCACTTTGATATTTCTGTCCACATCAGATCACCACAGGCATTTGAACAAAGTAGTGTTCCTTTGTGTGTCCATTCATTCATCTCACATTTATTCAAAAGCCTACTGTGAGTGATATAGCCTCTTGAGGAGGCCAGGATCTAGTGGGGAAGACAGACCTGAGAGTGGGATATTGTGTGGCGAATGCTCTAGCAGATGCTTGCACAGGGTGGTGAAAGCCAGAATGAAGGAGGAGCTTAATTCAACCTGAAAGAGGGTATTCTCTAAGGGACACCTTAGAGCAGGTGTAACCACTTCCAGTCACCTATTAATCCAAGAGAGGATTATTGAGTACCCTTCATTTGCCAGGGGCTGTGCTTGGTCTGGAGATGCAAAGGTGATCCAGGTGAAACCTTTCCTCTTAGAAACTCATAGTTTAGTGGTCAAAGATGTATTAGTAACCAGTGGTTACCAGATACCACGAGGAAATGCAGACCTGGCTGTGGGATGCTGGGAGAAGAGTGAGAAGGAGATTCACACCGTTGCTGATGGTGGGGCTGGTGAGGCCTTCACAGAGACAGTGAACCAGGTCTGCAGAGATACTCCTCTGGGTTGTATTCATGAGTGAGCAGTGGATTTGCAGCCAGAAGACCTGGGTTCAGATAACCCGCTCTGTTCCTGGCTAGCTTTATGATTTGGCAGGTGACATAATCTCTTTTGAGCCAATTTTCCCCTCCATCTGTGGAGTAGAAATCATTTACTTATTTAGCGGATATTTATTAAGTGCTAACTGTGTGTGCTCAGCAGTGTCCAGGTGCTCAGGATATGCTGTGAGTGGAACCAGGCATGGTTTCCCTCTGAGCTGGCTAGCTAGCTAGGGTGGGGGTGGGGGGGGAGAGGGAGTGTGGGTGTTCAGATTTTAGTAGATTAATATATATGAATATAATTACAGTCGCTAGTAAATTCCATGAGAGGTAAGTCAGTGTTGAGTCCTCTCTTTCCCTTCCCCAGCATATCTAATCTGCCCCTAAATCCTGCTGGCTCTGTGCTCTCATCGCTTTCGTCAGTTTGTCCCTTGTCAGCATCCCTTGCCTGAACTCTGCGATGGTCTCCAGCTGTTCTCCTGCTTTTGCTTCCTGTAGCTTGTTCAGCACTTTCGGCAGAAGGGATCTACTGGAGCATGATCATGTCTTGCTGTGTGTTGCCTAAAACTTTGAAAATGGCTTTCAGCACCAGAGTAAGAGCCCAGGTCTGGACAGTTGCCTGCAGGCAACTGTCCCAGAAGCTTTGCTGAGGCAGAGACTCTCCTCTACTGTCCTTTGTCGCTTGTGTTCTCCATCTTCCTTAGGGCTGTACTTCCTCACAGGCCTCCTCGCTGGAACATGGAGAACATGGCGCTTCCTCGGGATCTTCTGCGTCTTGGCACTTCTGCCTAGAATGCTTCTCTCTCGGGTGTTCTCATCTGCTCTCCCTCCCTGGCCTGCCTTGTCTGGTTTGCTCACTGTTAAGCAACTAGGGCCTCCCACTTAGTAGGGGCTTTGTTGGTGTGCATTGGAAAACTGAGTGGATGTGAGGAGATAGCTGAAGGAGGAGCGTCATCATTCATTCTGAGCGGGTAGTAATGGGTGGAACCCTGAATCGGTGACCCTCTGCCTGCAGACACCCTGTTTCGGGGCAGAGCATGTGCATTTCAGTGATGGAAACCCTGCCGTGGGGGTAGAGGAGGATGGAAGGCAAATAGATTGAGTGGTGGGAAGGCAGAGCTGTGGCAGGACTCCGTGGCGACGCCTGCCATGAGGAAGGAAGAAGGCAGAGGGAGCACTCGCTGTAGGAAAGTGGGCTGAAGGTGGTTTTGGGTGTTGGTTCTGTGTGTGAGGAGGAACCAAGACACATGTAGGCATGCTTTGCGTAAAGGGCAGTAGGTATATAAACTGTTCCTCTCTCATCTCCAGGGCATCTGTGGTTGTGCCAGAAGAAAAGATGTCAGAGGTGTACAGTATTTTGCAGAGCATCCCTCAAAGGCAGATTGAAGAAATGCAGAGACAGGTAAGAAAACAGGTGGGCCTGTTGGGGAGGTCACCTGGGTAGTGTGAAGGGGGACCCTTGAAACCACTGGACACGAGTGGGGTTTGTTTCCTCCACTCCATCAGTCAGCCACTCTTAAGAGAGGAAAATGTGGCAGGTGAGTTATGTCAAGTATGGTTTGAAATCCTAATGATCTGAGACTTAAAGCTTCCTGAGGGAAGCCTGCTACATTTGTTGGGTCCCGCTAGAGGGGTGTGTTTGGGACATAGAGCAGAATCTCTTTGAAAGGTGATTTTCACTGGAAGCGATAGCTGTAGTAACTGAGACAGCTGTGGAAACTGGAGCATTTCAGGGGCTTGCTTCTAAGTAGCTTTAACCTTGAGAATGTGGTTGACTGAACTGACCCAGGATTCGGCCAGGTTCAGATCCCCTCATGATACTCTGGTCCTCCCCTCACCTCTAGAACATCGGCTGGTTCTCTCTTCTGCCGCTGAGGCCCTTCCCCTGGGTTGTTCTTGACTGTCTAAAACACCCACAGGCGTGCATCCCTTGGGTCCTGCTTCCTTTCATCCTGAAAGAAATTTGGTTGGGGCCTAAATGTCAAGGAAATTGTGGAAAAAGTTAGATTCTCCTCATTTCAGCCCCACGGGTCCCTCAGCATTGAGGATGTAACTCTTGCATGTCCCCCCGTTTTTGTCCTGGACAATGTTTTGCACTTTCCCTCAGGCAGTGAGCCTGTGCTAATTAGCCTGGCAGTCTGAGGGCGGGGCAGTCCCTGACTGTGCAGAATGGGCAGGGCATCTGAGCATCCTCCCATCCAGCCTCCTCTCGTTTGCCCTGTGGTCCTCTCCCCCAATACCCCTGGTTGTGAAGGCCAGTTACCCCCTCTGGTGGCGAAAATGCTCCAGTATGTCAGCTTGCTGAAGGGAGGCAAGACTGGTCCTTCCTTTCCTCCCTTTCAAACTCTAGTGCCTGCTCTCAGATGACTGTTTTCCCTGTGCTGTGTTTAGACATACAGCCCACCACGACAGGGCCCTGCGCCCCTTCCTCTGAATACTTTGTGTTCCAAAAGTGGCCTTGTTCCTTCTGCAACCCTAGATTGCTAGACTGCACTGATCTCAGCCGGGTGCACGGTGACCAGTTTGCAGAAAGTCCCAGTGAGGGGTCCTTGATGCCACTGCACTGCCCCTTGGAGACCCTCCCTCCCTCAGATCAGGGGCCTGCTTTCACTGGAGCTGCTGTTGACTGATATTTAAAGGTTTTTCTTTCTAAGATTAGATGCCTTTGCTCTGTAGGACTCTCCCCAGAATATGTTCATCATTTTGTCCTCTGTTTACCATTTGTTGATTTTCTCTGACCTTGCAAGTAATAATTGGGTAAAACGAAACAAAACAAAACAAGCTGGGCTTGTTTTGGTGCGTGCTAGTAATCCCAGCTACGTGGAGGCTGAGGCTAGGGATTCCTTGAGTCCGTGATTTGAGTCAACCCTGGGCAACATAGCGAGACCTAGTCTCTAAACAAAACAAAACAAAAGAAAAGAAAAAAACAAAACATCTGCTCATACCTGCCTGTGGAAAGGTTTTCAATTTTAAAGTGGGCTGTCTTTAGGAGGTTAGATGTGGGTCTTTTTGTAAGACAGTCTCTATGTTTAGGGGCAGACCTGCTACATCGGTGGTTGGTTGAGAATGAACTGGGACTGAAGAGAGTCTTATTTTCTTTCTGAACAACTGTCAGCTGGCAGGAGCTGCGGGGACAGTTACCACCAGCAGGGGTCTCCATCTGCTTTGAAGTGAGTTAAAATGGTCCCAAGAAATCCTGCCTGCCAGGAGCTCCTCTGGCATTCACACCCAGAGCCTCTCTCGAGACACCTCTGTCTGATGAGGAAGAAGTGGTGCTTAGTACAGGATTTTGCTCCCACCGGATGGAATAGAGGGAGGGTCTCTCAGAAATCAGCAGCAACATTTTGTGGCGTGTGGTCTGGGACCAGAAAGGCTGCTGTCTGCTCAGTGAGTTCCGAGGTGACCGACTTGGGAATTGGGACGGGACGATGGAGAAAGACATCCTGCATGACAAGCAGGATGATTCATAGTTTCCTCTGTACCTTATGTGTGATAGTGAAACAGCCATGAAGTCAAATAAATACTGGGCTAGAGCCTGAAGTGAATAAGAACTGTAGTTCAGCTAAGATTTTGAGGACTAGTCCAGCCTGTGTTTCAGTTCTCTGTTTTGGAGAGCCAGGAGTCAACTGGGTGGCTTGGAGGGGTGTGTGTGTGTGTGTGTTGTTATGGATATGTTAAAAATCAGTTCCTTCCATTCATAGAGGATAATAGCTGTAAAGTATAAACCAACTTTCAGCTAACCTTTTATTATCTTATGAGCTAAATCAGCCGAATTAGCGTTGGCTAATTCAGTGCAGCCCTACATTTTTTTTTCCTCCACAAGGGAAGATGATAGGAGATAAGATATTTCTATCCCCCTTCTTTACCCCAAAGGACTAACAGTCCTCTGGGTTTGTTCGAATGTCTGCACAAAGGAAGCTGAGAAGATGGTGCAGTTCTGCCATTCAGGGCTCTGGAACGGCAGGGGGAGGCGTGTGAGGGCTGAGGTTGTTGGATTTATTGGGGGGGCAGCTTGTGAGGTCAGCTTGAGCTATGGAGAGTTCTATCAGCCATCTTCTCTCATACTGGGGGGCAGAAAGGATCATGCAACTAAATATTTCTCTACAATCAAATGGAATGTTTCATACCCCCAGTCTCCCTTGAATCATAGCGAAAAAGAAAACGCTCTAGGATCTCGCTGGCGGGTGAGATGCTGGACTGTACAGTCAAAAATGTTTGTGTGGATAGGGAGGGAGGTGTAAAAGTATCCCCAGTTTATCTGTTGAGTGGAGTTTCCAAACATTCTTTTATTGGTCAGTGGCTCCACCAGTGGGGACCTCTGACCTCAGCCACACTAGGAGGTGGAAGTTAGGAGCCCGCCTTGCCTTTGAACTCTTCTTTGTACTCAATTGACTAGGAGCCTTTGAGGTGGCAGAAGCACCCAGCAACATCTTTTCCCCTCACCTTTAGTGCTAGGGGTAAGCTAACACTTCAGTATCTTTCCAGTCGTAGCTGGCCCAACGTTGGTTTGCCTTTCTGTTGTCCCACTTTGTGTACCAAATATTTGTGCTGCAGGAAAGGAGTATGTGAAAACACAATGGGTTGATGCAGAAAAAGACAAAAGATTTTGAGAAAATAAAAATCCCTGGCATGGCATCCCCTTGTCTGCCAGACTCGAGTTAGGCCAACCCCAGACAGAGGGGAGAGCCCTGGAAAGCAAATGTGTGTGCTGCACCAGTGTCATGCTTCTTGTTCACCAGAGAGCCCTTCCAGGGACACCTTATTTACACAGGATTTCGGCATGGTCACCAGGCTTCCAAAGCCAGAGCAGCGTAGAAGTCAGATGTTTGAAAGGGAAACAGACTACAGGTGAGGGTCTCTGTGGTGGATTGTCTACCAATCTGGCATCAGGAGAGAAGATGGAAAATGATTTTAAAGCCAGAGCTCTTGGCACATGGGCTAGAAGAAGGCAGTTTCACAGGCGCCACGGTATCCTGGGTGTACTGTTGCAAGATGGCAGAATTCCTTGATTCAAAGAACATGTTTGTTTTCACTTTTTGGATTTCTGGCATCCTAATGAGCAGTGTTACCATCAATTCCAAAATGGAATCTAGTTGTTTTTTTCCCTCTTTTCCCCTCGAAGCTGTTATGGGTGGAGCAAGTTAAAATCGAGACTGTACAGCAATTGCTATTCTTGATAGTGCCCGTGAATCTTTAAGGTTTACATTTTGTTTAGCAAATATAAGTGTGTATGTATATATACACACACATAAATATACCCACATGTATGATGATGGCTCTTAATTTATTTTGTAAATCAATTTGATTTTGTAAAATTAAATTATTAATTTTATAAAGTCAGTTTTCTGTCTAGCTTAAGATATGATGTTTAAACTGTGTTTTGTGGCTCCCCTGAGCATGTCAACCCTCAGATATCTGGAAACTGCAGCAGCCCTGAGGGATGTGTGCTCTGGGGGTGCCCTGGGCTGCGGCTGTCTATGTTCCTCGTAAGTCACATGGTGGGCTCTGTCCGCATCTTCCTCACTCCTTACCACCCCAGCACACACCAGTGTAGAAAACAGATGAAGTGATGAGATTGGCAGAGAAGAGCAGCCTGAGTTTTTCATGTGAGGAAAGCTGAGGACAAAGTAGAGCCGTTTTCCCAAGACCACACAAAATGGGAGCAAAGGGAGCAGACTCTGTTTTGCTGCTGGCAACTTTATTCAAGTCCTGCAGCCTGGATTGAGACTGCACATCAGGATGAATTTCCCAATAGCTCAGACGAGCTGCTTACTGAATCGTCTTCTGAAAAAAGCGGTTGCTCGAGACATTTACAACTGGACACATCCCTGGAAATATGTTATGAAGAATGTGGAAAAGATTTCACTTCTCATTTCCACAATCAATTCTGTAATGTGTCATTCTTATCCCCCCCCCCCCACTGTGAAATTGAAGACCTTTTTATATACACACACTGAATTCTCAGGGCTTTTTAAAAAATGCCAACTATTCCCAGCGCCCCCTGCCCCAACCACCCGCCCCTCCAGCCCTGAACTGTGCTTCCAGTCTGCTTTTGTGCTTGTCCTCTGAAAGCTACTGGGCTGTTCAACCTTGAACAGCACACATCGACCTGCTCCCTGGAGCTCTCCCTGGGACCCACACTGCCGCCAGCAGGGGGACCCTGGGAATGAGTGGGCTCGCTTTGCGGAATATTTAAATTTCATGATTTTTTTCCCACCGTATATGTTCTGCATGCGAGTATTCTTGATGGCTGCACCCATGTTCTAAGGGGGACTGGTCGCTGTATGTTGTTTAAAGGAGCATAAAATAAAGGCTCACTTAACGGGGACTCGGAGGGAAGAGCATTTTAATGTGTTTAACTTTTTTTTTCTCTTCAACTTTATTATTAAGAATCTTACTGGAAAAAGACTTTTGCCAAGTATCTGATGGGAAGCCAAGAAAAGCATTTTAATAGTACTGTCTCAAATTTATAGTGCACTAGGGTCTAAATAAATTTTCCTGTCTTTGTTTGGGCTGATTTGCAGTTCTTTCGTATAGCTTCTGAGATTTAAATCCTTCCAGCCCAGATGGAGAGACCATAAAGTTGCTGTCCTTGGCGAGCTTGACCCTACCTTGGTGAACCTGGCATACCTTGTCCATGGGCAAACATGAATGCTTGGTCTGTAAATGCTCACTTATCTTATTGTGATGCCAGGTTTTGTTGTTGTTGTTGTTGTTGTTTTAATTAAACTGATTGAGGTAACACTGCCTTGCGAGAGTGTATAATTCCAGGATACAGGATACAGGCTTACACATCTTTGGATGTTTGTTGCCACACCACACCCACCACCAAAGTGTCAAATGTCCTTTACCCCAGTCCATGGAGCCTCTCCACTGGCCCCTTCCCGTAGCTTCTATTCTATGGTTAGATGCTAGACTTGCTTTTGGTTTAGGTTTGTCTGTTCCTTTATTTCTTCTTCCACATATGAATGAAATCATCCAATATTTGTCTGTCTCTTTGGACTTACCCTGCTTAACATAATCCCCTCCTGTTCCACGTGATACCAGTTTTAATTAGTTTGGCGACTTTTTCCTAGAGCTGTCCACATCGATAGGCTCCAAGTCTCTGAGAATTAGTGTCCTTGATTTCATAATGCAGGCCAGCAAAATAAATATATGTGAAGCATCTACTTCTTCCTAGTATGGTATAGGCATACTGAGGGAGATTTTTTTTAAGAAAAGGTTCAGTTTGGGGCTAGTACTTTCAGAAAAGGTAGAAATGGAAGACGCAGGAGTGTGGGGTCCTCAGCTGTGCTGTGGAGCGTCAGGAGTCAGTGAGGTGAGAGTGGGCATGGAGGTAACAGGAATCCTTACCACAGAGTCTCCGTGGGAGGAGAGGAGGCCCTATGTAGAGACCCACCTCACCTGGAAGTTGGCTCTGTGGAGAGGCTTAGTTGGGAAGGTAGACCAGACGGAAGGGGAACCTAATGACAAGTGGGGAGTCAAGAAAAGGTGTGTGATGAAAGGGGGAAGCAGTATCAATTAAGGAGATTTAGGGAGAAAAAAATCAAAGAGCTGGAAAGGACCTTAGAAACTACTCAAGCCTTTCCTCATATTTTACAAATGACAAGTAAACCCTCCAGTTCAAGTGGGCTTGAGAACAAGCCGTCAAGACCAGAGCTGAACCAAGCTGGGACCTAGGTCTCCTGCTCCCTGTCCGTGTTTATCCCCCCCTCCCCTCTGGCATTGTAGGCTGCAGTATTTGCCAACTGAGTGTCATGACTCATTAGTCAATGGTGAAGTCAATTCTGTGGGTTGTGGCTGGCATTTGCTTTTTAAAAATGAAATAGGATAAAAAGGAAAATAGCAGATTATGTAGTCAGGATAACTCTATTCTGAAATCTTTGTTTTCGTTATCGTATGTGTATGTGTGGTACAAATTGCATTTATGTGTTTCCTAGTATGGCATTCTATCAGGAACTCTGATAAATGTCTGTTGTGGAAAACTACTGACTGTTGGTTGGAAAGAGAGCTGAATTCAAATCCCAAGCTCCGTGGTCTTGTTTTCAAGCCTGCTTTGTGATTGTGGTCAAGTCACTTAACTCTTCCAAACTTTGGTTTTCTTATCTCAGACCAAGGATGCTGCTGATGCTATAGAGCAGCTGTATAAATTAAATGAGCACATTTCTTGAAGCTTCTAGATTCCCATCTGCCTGCTCCATGCTGTCAGTCTTCTGGGGGAGAGCTCCACCCAGGTCTGGGTTTGAGTGTTTGAAGGAGTCTCTTGGAATGGGGCTCAGTCCTAAGGAACCACCAACACAGATGCATTATGCATTTGCTTCTGGGCTTGGAAACTTGAAACAGAATTTATTCCTGTGGGTTCTGATGTACTTTCTCCATCTTGGCTTAGATGCTGGTTCACTTGTCTATTTTTCTGTTAGAATGGTTTATTAAAATAAGTGGTTCTTTAGCAGGCCTTTAGGAAAAAAAGTGCATTGGCACATTTGGATACTGTTACCTATTCCCTATTCTAGTGAAAAAAAAAAAAAATTACAGCCCCCCCCCCCCGTGTCTTCTAATACTTTCTTTGCCAAATCATGGTTTTATACATTAAAAAGGAAACTTAGAGAAGTTAAAAATCGACTGACATTCGGGTGGCAAACAATTGAAGAGTTTACTGGGTTACTGGAGTTACAAGAAACTCTTAAGAGGGGTGGTCAGGCATCTTAGAGAAGTGGCTGTCATTCCCATACTACTGAAAAGAGAATGACCGCTGTCATTTGATGTCCCGGACCTCTCTTCCTCTGTCTCTTTTCCTCTTCCTCTGCTCCCCCTGTTTCCCTTCCCCCATCCTGCCCAGCCAATTCCAACCCTTATTTGAAGTCCCTCTAGAGAGCAGAGAGAGCGCTTCATCCTCCTGATGACTTGGGCTGAGGTAGTGGGCTAAAACACTGCCATAAATCTGCAGCTCATTTTAATGCCACGTTAAAACAGTGTGAGCGGCTGGTTTCCGTGGCCCCTGCCCTCTGTCTTTATGGACGTCTTTGGCTCTTCTTTATAAAGAGGCCCTGCGGAGTCATTTTAAAGTTCTTATCAGTTCGCTGACAGCTATATGGGCCTTTCTGCCGAGTCCAGGAGCTCCGGCCGGCGTGTGAAACTTCTGATATTAAAATGGAAGAAAAATGCCAGGCAGAAGGGATTGGGTGGTACATCCGTGATTGGGAGGCAGACGACCAACAAGGTAATTAACCTTTGCGGGTCTCGAACCTCGGCCATGATCCCGAGGAGTCTCTCTGGTCCTCATGGGACCGGGGCAGTATGGGTTAGCAGGCAAGAGAGGATTTTTCAAAGACTTTTATTTTGATTCCCTGATTAGAAATGCCATTTGACTGGTAGTTTGTGCTTTCAAGCTTCCTTCCATGAGTCGGGCATACTGAAGAGGTGGGGGAGCCAGGCTCACGGTGTTTTTTTTTCCCTCAGGCCGCCTGACTGGCTTGACCTCGGCCTGCATGTCTTTGCCAGCTCGCGTCTGCTGTCTCCGTGTCCACTGTTATTGAATTTAAAGGGACTTTCATCAGTCTGCTTGCTGCTCCTTTTAGCCCAACTCCCTGACCCCCGGTAATCCTCCCAGAGTGCTTCATGGAAATGCCAGGCCCTCCATAAATGTCAGCTGTGACACTTGGCCCTTTTTACCCTCTCAGTTACAGAGCCATGCGCTGGAAGCTGTTCCTCCCTCCCTCTCTCCTACCACTTTTCCTTTCTTTTCTGGAACACTCTTGCAGCAGACAGCTGAGGGGAAGGAAAAACCATTAGCTGGAGCAAGGCCAGCGTCTTCATGGGAGCTTCAGAATCTCTGGCATCTCCTGACCAGAGTGTTTTTCCAGGCATTTCTGTTTATTTATTTGTTTTTTCAGATTTTATTATTTTTTTGCACAACAGTGCTTTTTATTGATCACATAAATGTTCTCATATCATTGTATATCCCGAAGTTCTTCCACCACCATGTCACTCTTTCCAGGCATTTTCAAAGTGCACCCTCACCCTTTCAGCTTTCCAGAGGTCTGGGGGGGCGGGCTGTGCTTCCAGAATATGCTTTATATCTGCATGCTCTCCCCCTAACTAGAGCTTATATAGGAAGAGGTTAGTAGAGATACACACAATCCAATGGAAACACACATTTTCAACTGCTTTGTACTCTTTTGGCCCAAACACATAATTTTTTCTCTTTTTAGACAGCTTTGGGCATGAGCAGGTTTGTGCGTCTGTCCAAGTGAAAATAGCCATTTAATTTGAGGCTGATACAGAAGCAATAAATTTTTGTCATTAGTCCATGTATGTAGTTGATTTAGGATCGATGGTTTTCATTGAGTAAACAGCTCCTGTGGGGAGAGTAATTAGGTATAAAAATCAAATGAGTAATAAAATAAAATTCCCCAAACCCCCAAGTGATGGAACTACTTTCTCATACATTTCTGAGCATTAAATTGATATCTGATAATTAGTTATGAAGTTTAATGTCCTGGTTGTTCTTGCCCAGGGAATAATTTTAACAAAATTATTAAAATTACTTAACAAGTAAGTATATTGGCAGTTCCTGTGAATAGGATCACAGGCACTCTTCCTAGCACAACCTTTCCCAGGGCGTCAGACTGGGTGGAATAGTCAGTTTCTTCTGGCCAGTATTGGAACACTGTCTTGAAAGCTAACTGTGGGTTAATCCCTTGTAATGAGTCCCCAATATGGAACTGGTGGTAATGAATTGGTGGAAATGGTGGTAATGAAAGTGCCAAATATGAATTTGCAGTCTGTACAAGCATTATTTGACTCTCTGGGACTGGTTTCCCATAGGGTAGGAACGCTGAAGAAAAAATTTTTTTGAAGCATCTCTGAGAAATAGTTGCTCATTGCAAGAGGCACAGTGCAGGTTTTATGAATTGACTAAATACCTGCTTAGAAAAATATTGAGGTTTGTTTACAAAACAATAACTTGTCCATCACCAAGTGTTGATATATTTGGTGAAGAATTCACTGTTTTCAAGTCTTTAGTAAAAGCCAGAAATATCTGTAGGGTGTCTATCTTTCTAAATACTAATATTGACTATTAAGTATTAGTAAATAGTTGCCCATTGTGTGGTACAGGTTGCTGGAATTTGGAGTTGCGTGATTATTTTTGGCAAGGCAGAGTTTGCAGTTCTAAGTTAGTCTTTTAATTCTGTGCTGTTGTTCCTGGAATGTCAGGCAACAGTCACACATACTGATTTTATTTAGCTTTATATCATCCTTGCTAGACCTTTAGTCCTGAACCTGAGACCAGAACTAGCACAGAAGCAGCTCCAAGTGAACCGTTTCTGGAAATACAGTTTTCTCTCTCTCCTGTGAATTTAAAGCTGACTTTATTATGTTTAAATGTGTATTTTTCTCCCCATTTCAATAAGGATTTTAATGATAGGAGGATAGTTCACTTATTATCTTTCAGATTCCAGCAGTGCTTTAATATTTATTAAAAGGAGCTAGCCATTTCCCTTCAAAAGTCTGAAATTCCCATATTGATCAGCATATTTTTAAATTGAAGGTTCACTTGACCAGGTCTTGGTGATCTTATATATGCACGTTGTGTTTTGGAACAATCTTTGAATTTTTCTTTTGGCTTTTAAGATGCCCTCTGAGGGTGGGCTTGGGCTGTGCAGCATTTGGGTGTCCGTGGGAAAGCGGGGAGCTGGGGAAGCTGGGCCAGGTCTGAACGACACAGTCCAGGATCACAGTGCAGTGCATGGAGCACAGGCCTCCTCTCCTGAGCTCAGAGTCACCACAGATGAGCATTCCCCGAACCCTCTCTGCCTGGCACATGGTGGTGACTTCACATGTGATGAGCGGCAAGCGTCAGTTGGGAAATCTTCTTAGTGTAACATGGGATATTGGAAACATGGGATATATGGAAACAGAAAGATTTCAACTCACTGATCACCTCCCATAGCAGGTTTTTTTTTTTTGTTTGTTTGTTTTTTTGAGACTAGGTCTCGCTATTTTTGCCTGTGGAACCGCAGGCTCTCGTTGCCTGGGGTACCACAGACTCAAGCAATCCTCAGCCTCAGCTTCCCAGGTAGCTGGGATTACAGACGCGCGCCACCACACCCAGCTATTTTTTTTTGGAACTAGGTCTCGCTATGGACCCCAGGCAGGACTCGAACCGCGATACCTAGCCCCGGTCACTTCATAGGCTGAAGCTTACAGGCAGGAGCCACTGTGCCTGGCCCCCATAGCAGTTTTTAACTGTGGGGAGAGGGAGGGGCCAGAACACCTCAGTGGGGTTTCTGAACTCTACATGCTATTCTCACTCCCACCTAGAGTCATAAATGTTTTCTGGGGTGGGCATGAACCTTGGATCTCTTGAAGGCCCCTCCATCATGAACCCTCATTACTCTGACTCAGGGTGTAGGCCTTCCCTCAGGTGAGGGGACTTGGGGAATCCTTGAGAACTGCCATCATGCGGCTGTGTTGAACTTCTCTCTGCTCAGAGCTGGACATTCCACTCAGGGCCACCAGTAGAACTTGTCTTACTAATCCTCAGTCACCAGAAGAGGGACCTTTCCAGCAGCAGGCTGATGCAGAGTCACGTGCTGGTGTCTTTGAGGGACAGTGACAAGCGACACTGGACCCACACTATTTTCCCTTTCTACCTGGGCATGTGCAGGAGTGTCGGAAGGGGCTGCTGTTTGACATGACTGCTAAGTTAGTGCACCCCCAAACCCCCCAACCTGCCAGAACTCCTTTCTGTGAAATTCTTATGACCTGAAAACTCCTTGCCCTTTTCTGGAGCTGCTTCTGTGAGGAAAAGGGCATTGAGGAGAGGAGCTCATATTAGCGATGCATGCCAGGCGATAGCTTTGGGCACGAGGCAAACCTTCCAGCTCTGTCCTCTTAGTTCCTTTGCATCATGCATTCATGTGTGGATCTTAATCAAGTATGTCTGGTTGGGATGAAGCTTGTTTTATATCTACCTTCCCTAATCAAACAAATGGAGGCTGGCCTGCTCCTGGCTTTAGCATAGCAAACATGGGAAATCTCATCCTAGGCAGATTCTTTTACCACCAGTTGACCCAAGTTGTGGTCTTATTTATTTTTGATGACAGATCTTGATGAAAGGTTTCCAGTCCACCTTTGAGTTATTTCATGGAACCAGGAGAAGACCGATCAGCTGCTCATCACTAAATAAGCTCCCTGATCTGACCTGGGGAATAGTGGGGATTCAGGGGCCTGGAAAACTCAGAAAATGGGGCAAAGGAGAAATGAATCCCTAGCTTCTTCGCTGAGAAGGTTTGACCAAGCACAGTATTATTGGTCAGTGGCTCCTGCTTTAGTAACCTTTCACCCCTCCGGCTCTTGGAGGTGCTAGCCACTGGCCGGCCTTGCCTTTGAACTCCTCATGGCGCCTGCCACCTCAAAGGCTCCCAGTCAGAAGCTGGTGTTTTGCTTGGGATCTCTCCTCACAGCAGGGTTTCAGCAGTTGGGAAAACTGATCCACCCTTAGAACATTGATATATTTGAAGGTGATGCCCCTGAGACTTGAAACCAAGGGCTTTCTATTTCAGGAGCTGTCTGTCACATGTCAAGAAGCCGACTCAGCCTCCCCTCCTTCCTCCTTGATCCCTTCTTGTTTCCCTCAGGACAGAAGAGCATAATATCTGAGCATTCCCTACAAGTAGTCACCAAGTCCTCCCCAACCTACCTTCAAGCTTCTTTACTCCCTTTTCTTCTAACTTGCCCCCAAGTAGATCTACTTTGAAAGAACTGTTAGCTGAGCTAGGGCAAAAACATTCACATCATAGGTAGCTTCAGTGCCCTGGGGGTGGGGTGGGGTGGGAGAGTGGTGAAGGTGACCTTGTGAGAGTTTCATGGGTCTTACAGATGCTTGCAGATCAGACACGTCCACCATGCAAAATCAGCCTGCTGAGCTTCTCTCTGCCTTCACAACTCCATCCTACCTGCTGGAAAAGCTTCCTCTCACAGGAAGACTTAGAAATGGTGTGGTTTGCCTTTCCACATCTGCTTGGCTTCCTGCCTAAGGAACAGGAGTGGAAGCTTTGGTTCTTAGAAGCAGATCCAAGGGGACTAGATGGTTTTGTATAGCTCCTTGGCCAAGAATTCTGACTTCCCATTCGAGAATATAGGAGAAAATGCCTCTTTCGTGCAGGATGTCTTTGGAAAAGAAGCAAACAGTCTCCTCTGAGGTCCTCTGCTTTTCTAGAATTCAGATACATTGTGACCAACAATCTTAGCAGAAAGGATCCTGGCAAAGCCATGTTCACTTTGGAGCAAAGGTTGAGTTTTCACCAGGTATCAGAAGAGCCAGACCTGCTTCTCCCCTGTCTCATTCTGTGCTTCTGGGTCTTTCCATGAATATGGTTACAACCGAACACTCCCCAGTTAGCAAAGAAAGGGGGAACTTAATGTTTGTGCTCTCCCTTCTGTCCGGAACTGTCTAAGAGTTTTCATAAGTTTCCTTGTGAAAACCCAACAAGGTGGTTGTTTACCTGTTTCTTATAAAGGAGAAAAGTGAGACTTTAGAGGCTGATAGCTTTGAGGTAACGAACTTGGGGTTGGGAGAAGAATTTGGGCAAGTGATTAAAAGTATTGAATCTGTTTTTGAAGTTCTAGTTTTCTTCATGGAGTGTGCCGTCTGACCTATTACAGTCTTCTAATACGTTTGCCAAGTGCCCCCATTGGGGGTTTGGTAGTGCCCGTGACTCAGCACTCAGCAGGCTGTGGTCCCTGTACTCACACCACTGAATCCTGAAGAGGGGAGGTATATAGAATGGCTCCTGAGATCTGAATTCATTTGCTTGAACCCTAGCAGAGCTCCCGGACGGGGTGACTTGAAGAACTGAAGTGTGTTTTCTTTCAGTTCTGGAAGCTACAAGTCCAAGATCAGAGTGAGTCCCCTCTCCTCTGTTGCAGATGGCCACCTTCTTCCTGCGCCTCGTGGGGTCTGGCAGTGTAGGCGTAGCCCACATCGCTGTGCATCCCCATTTTCACCTGTAATCCAGCCAGTCAGATTGGATTAAAGTTTACCCTGTGGGCCTCATGTTAACTTACAGCAGTCACGTTCTGAGGCACTGGGGCAGGGCTTTTCCATACGAATGTTGATGGAAGATGTTCAGCCCATAACAGGGTCTACTTAAGGGACAAGAGCCAAGTCAGTGCTTGTCACTTAGTGAGACCCCTTGTGTGGCATCTGCTGCTGAGGTGCTTCTGTGGAATGGTGTGTTTAGCTCCTTACCCAGGTCCAAGCAGTAGTAAGTTCAGAAAGTGTTGAGAGATGGTAAGGAGTAATGCGTTAAGGCCACCTCATTCCACGGCACATCACAACCCTGAGAACTGGCTGCTTGGACTAAACTCAGAATCTGTGAGGGGATTCTGCCCTGGATACCATCCAGCAGTAGCTGCCATGACATTTGCATTAGTTACTGGCAAGCCTGGGAAGAAGGCTGCCTTGATTATTTTGCCTTTTTCCCTCTGCCTTGCTTTCTATAGCAGATTTCTTCACATCATTAGTATACCTTTTTTTGTTGTTGTTGGATCTGAGAGATGATTTTTCTTTTAGAGTCTAGGCCTCACTGTGTTGCCCAGGGTTGTCTCAAACGCGTGGGCTCAAGTGAGCCGTAGCCTCAGCCTTCCAGGCAGCTGGGATTACTACGTGTACCACCACATCTGACTGAAGTTCATTTTTAAGAAGTAATTTTTTCTAATCTGAGTCACTAAGTCAGGTGATGACAGTAACTCGGAAGGGAGCTACGAGCTCAGCCTCACACTCATCTGTTTTCATCCTCTCCTGTTCACTGCTTCTTAGTGTGCAACTTGAGACAAATCACTTGCCTTTCAGTGCCTCCATTTTATCATCTGATTGCTTTTATAGCCCCTAGTAAGAGTGAGCTCGTCACTGAATTATAATAACCAAGGAAAGAGGCCAGGGGTGGAGGTGGATAGTAAGTGTGCCGCTCGGACAACTACTCCCTAAATGTTGAGGAAATTCCTTGGTTATACAGAGATTCTGAGAAGATCTGTCCAGTATCACTGAAGATCAGCTTGTAATAGACTTTGCTGTTGTCGTTGGGGGTAGAGTTTAAGTGCCTTTCTTATACTGGCTAAAAGAAATGGTCAGTGATGAGAAAGAGGCTTCTGGAAAAGTTGAGGTCACAGGGGTCATTGATTACCTACCATTCTTAGCTGCACCAGCCCGCAGCACAGTGCATGCTCTCCTCCTACCTGCCGTACACCCTTTCAGTACACCCTTTCACAAACCTTTTTTGGCTCCATTTCCTCATCTGTATTATATGGTTACTGCCCGTGGTTGTGAAGCTTGAAAAAAATTCATCTAGATGAAGCGTTGAAAGTAGTGCCTGGCACATAGCAGAGGCTTAGGTGAACCACTGGTATTGATTGAGCTCCTGTTTTCCCCAGGGTTCTGAGTGAAAGAATGCACCAGTTAATGAAAACCTTGACAGTCCATGCTTGTGCCTGGGTTCTATTCCTCTGAGGGGAGTGTCAGGTGGTGATGATGGTGAGGCTGATAAGATCAGCGGAGTGGGAAGCACAGTCACCTATGAACATTCAGTTCACTTTTCTCAGCCTTTCTCCAGGAACAGTTGCCTTTTACATGGATGAGTATGGCTTTGGAGAGAGGCCCCTGGCCTCTGTCCTGGCTTAGTGCCTGTTTCTCCTGCCTTCATTCACTGTTTTCTACCTAAATGCCAATTCCTCTGAATCTTCGTTCATGGCTCATTTAAAAAAAAAAAAGAAATGTAAAATCCCCATGTGCTACTTGCCTTTCTTTGTCCCATGTTATAATTCTTCATGTCCTTTCTCTGATGCTAACTCAGGTTTTTACACTCTTGAGAGGAACCAGCCATGTAATCTGATGCCATATGAGCCTGTCAAGGGTTTGTCAATACATCTTACTGACTGTTGACAAAACACTTTGTCACCAGGCACAGTGACGCGTGCCTTAATCACAGCCTATGGATCGAGGCTGAGGCTAGAAATCACTTGAGTTCTCGGGTTTGAGACCCGTCCTGAGGGTTTGAGACCTGCCTGGGGCAACATAGCGAGACCTAGTCCCAAAAACTAGCAGGGTGTGGTGGCGCACACCTGTAATCCCAGCTACCTGGGAGACTGAGGCTTGGCATCACCTGAGTCCATGGTAGCCCAGGCACCATGTACCTGTGGTTCCCCGGGCAACAAAGCAAGACCTAGTCTCAAAAAACAAACAAAAAACATAAAATACCTTGTCTTGCAAAAAACTTTAGTGAACTTCGGTGTACAAGGTATTTTTCCATCAGAAAGTATTTCTGTGGGCCTCAAAACTCTCCCTCACATTCTGTGATCATTAAGGAATAGGTGTTGTGTGTGTTCTCTAAGACCTACACCTGGAACTAGGTCCACACTTATTTTGTCCTCTTCATAAATACAGATGCTGAGGCCAGATGAACAGAAGGAGGCTGTTGCTTCTAATTGGATGATGTGTGCTTACATAGGAACCTCTGGGTATTTTTCCAGCCAGCTCTGTTCAGAGAGTAGGAATCGAGTCCCGGTTCACGTGCTTGCTTATTTTCCTAACCTTTGTGTGACTCATACCTCTGCATGTAAGAATAAGATCTAGAACTCCCAGAAAAGGAGCTGCACAAAGTAGAAGTTGTCGTATGTTTGACTTTTCATCCTGGGATGGGACTGATGCTGAGAGCTCTTCAGACATTCCTGGGAGCGTGCTAGGAAACTTGGCCTGGAAGATCATTTCAAGACTCCTTCCCGGCTTTGCCAGAAGATGGGATTAAACTTGGGTGGTGAAGAGATGGTTACCAAGAATGCTAGGAGTGAAGAAAGTTAGATTAAAAGGAGCACGTAGTTTGCAGCCAGCCAAGAAGAAAGGCTGTGAACAAGTTCTCAAAGTCCCGCAAGTGGTAACAAAGACAAGGGTCCAGGCAGCATGGCACAGACGCTCGTGACTGTGTTTGTTAATGTTGAGGTGATTTCTTTTTCTTTACACGACCCATGTAGAGAGTGCTTTAAACAAGCTGGGAAGACTGCTTTAAACAAGATAAAAGAACAGACAGCATGATTCTAATTCTAGTGTGATTTAAATGACTGGAAATGTGGAACCAGGTAAAAATGAAATTGATATTAAATCCTCAGGGAGAGTAATACCTGGGAAGAATTTTTGAACTAAAATACAAGTCCCAGGAGTAGAGCAAAAATTTGTTCACTGAGGTGTGGTACATTAGATCTGGCCCAGGTCAGGGACTGCATTTAAAACGGCTCTCAGCTGTTCCCCCGGAGCAGCTTAAAATAGATCCCTCAGGGTCTATTTTATATGAAAGCCAAGTCTAGTCCTGCTTTGTTGCCACCACTGGGCAGCAGTGAAGATGATGTTCTAGCTTCTTTATCTGATCCAGTTTTCCAAGACTCATAGACCTTACTTTAGAGGAGTTGCAGGATCCCAGTGGAGAGAACTTCGGAGCCCACAGGCTTGCTTTTCGGTGGGACTAGTCAGTTTTGCTTTGTACTGTGGGCCTGGGAGCCCAGAGTTTTTACCTTTGCTGGGAAGATTAGCCCCCACAACCCCCGTATAATAATAGTAATACCAACAATGGGGGTGGAAAACAGATGTTGACTTGTACAGTGAATTAAAAAAGGAAGGACCTCATATAGTCTCAAGGGGGAGATAAACCTTGAGATAGGGTTTTAAACAAATTAATGAAGATAAAATAAAAAAATCAAACAGTTAAGGAATTTTGGTTTTGCGAGCATTTTTAAGTTCATAGCAAAATTGAGCAGGAAGTAGTGTTTCTCTAGACCCCTATCCCCGATGGGTACACAGCCAGGCACCCCACTGCCAGCCCTCTGCAGTGCCTGTATCATCAGACACCCTGGCACAGAAAGACAGCACCCAGAATCCATCATTTTTAACAGAGTTTGTTTTAGCACTCTAAATAGCGTGTGTTTTGGCAGACGTAGATATGTAGGTATCTACCATTGCACTCTCCCGCGGAACAGTTTCACACCCTATAAATCCTGCACGCCCTCTTTCAGCCCCTCAGAACTTCTGATCTTTAATCTTTTGTTTTCTCTCTCTCTAATGTCTGTAATGCTCTTTCCTCAGCATTTTTTAAGGTCCTGTTCCTGTTTTCTCTTTTTTCTTTCTGAACCTGTCTCTATAAGGAGAAAGATCCTGTTTACTCTTGTGTCCTTCCCCCATCTCTGCACCTTCTACCCCTTGGCCCTTTCTCCCCTTACCTTGGAAACCACATTTCGTGTATGTATCTAGTTTATCATGATTTTGCTTTGTCAGTTCATCTGTGATAATTGTTTGTTTTACGGATTTATGAAAGCACCTAATATTTGTTTTTATCTCTCTGATTTGTTTTACCCATGTAATTCCCTCAAGCTCCTTGCATTTTGCTGTCATTGGTAGCATTTCAGCTTTCCTTGCAGCTGAATAGTATTCCACTGTGTGACTGTGCCACCTCTTAATCCAACCTCTATCCCTGGGAGGTTGCATGTCCTGCATATTGTGAATATTGCTGCACTGAACATGTTCGAGAGTATGATTTTTTGAATCGATGGTTTTATATTCTTTGGATCAATGCCTAAAAGTTTGCTGGGTCATATGTTATTCCATTTTTCATTTTTTAAGGTAAATACAGATTGCTTTCCAGGATGGCTGCACACATTTATCTTCCCGCCGACGATGTACTAGAGTTACTCTTTCTCTTTATTCTCCCTAGCACTTTTTAAAATTAAGATATAATTGGCATATAACTTTATATTAGCTTCAGGTATACAGCATAATGATTTGATATTTTTATATATTATACATAACATGGTCGCCATGATTAAGTTTAGTTAACATTCATCATCACAAATGGTTACAAATGTGGTTTCACTTGTGATAACAATTTTTAAATGTACCCTTTTCAGATTGGTTTCTTTTTTTAAATAACATGCATTTAGGTCATCATTCTCCCCCCCCCCAATCTTTTCATGGTTTGACAGCTCATTTCCTTTCAGTGCTGGATAAAGATCTATTGTCTGAAGGGAGCCTACCAGTTTACTTCTTCATTGACTGGCTGAAGGACATCTTCATTGTTCGCAATTTTTGGCAATCATGAATGAAGCTGCTATAAATGACTGCAAGTTTTCGTGTGGACATAAATTTTCTACTCCCTTACATAAACACTACGGAGTGCAATTGCTGTTGTGTGGTGAGAGTGTTTAGTTTTGTAAGAAACTGCCAAACTACCTTCCAGGGTGACTGCACCATTTTGCATTTCCCTCAGCAGGGAGGGAGTTCCTGCTGCTCCACACCCTTGCCAGCAGTTGGCATCCTTGGTGCTTTGGGTCCTGGCTGTTCTCGTAATTGTGCGGTGGTTATCTTGTTGCTTGATTTGCAGTTTCCTGTGATGTATGGTGAACATCTTTTCATATACTTGTTGGTGGTCTTCTATACAGATTTTTTTTGGCTCCCTCCCCCTTTTCTTGGCTTTTATTATATGTATTTCTTCCCGTGCTCTTATTATGTGTCGTTTGTCATTACCTACCTTCCTAGATTCTGTAATTACTTTGCATAGTTTGTGCTTATTCTCTTGAATTTTCTAGATATAAAACCCTATCATTTCATAGGACTGATTGTGTGTTTAAGGAAATGAAATTCATATTATGGTCCTCATATAGATAGTTACATCAAGAAGCTATTTCACTGCATTTTAAAGTCTGACTCCACTAAATCACTGCTTAAAGAAATACAGGCCTGTCTGTCTCTTGTCAAGAGGTATCTGAGCATTGATAACCCAGGGTAGGTCCAGTGACTCAGTGGTACTGCCAGGGAAGTAGGGTCCCTTTTGTATTTTCTGTGTTTGTGAACAGAAGGCACCCTAAGCATGCTGAATTTCTCTCTGCAGTTGTAACATACCTCCTGTGACTAGATCCCAGGCATACAGGGGTGGGGAGTCTAAGGAAGAAAGCCAACAGACTTGGCATAGCAAGACTTCAACTTCTTATTTATGAAGATAAATTCGTGTATGCAGCAACTGTACCACAGGGACCAGTGCCATGTTACATAGTCATCCATTGCTGCAAGAAAGGCTTGGAAATACAGCATCTCAAGCTACTGTTTTCAGTTACGGTGATCGACGTGACAAATGTTGAGTGGACAAGAAGCAGTCTGTCACAAGGACCAGATATCATCTCAGGAGTGGGAGAAATGGGAGGACCCTTGCTTCACTAGTGCCCGTAGTGGGGCGTGCATTGATGTGTCTGTGAAATCTCCACAGATGTGGCTAGATTATAAAAGTCTGAGTTTTACTTATTTAAAAATTATTACCTGAGCTTCTTACTTCTACATTTGCTCTCACAGGTTTGCTTGTTGTTTCTTTGTTTCTCTGATCATGAGAGCTTTCTTTTTCTTTCCTTAAGCAACAAACATTATTTCTCACAGTTCTGGAAATAGAAAGCTCAAGGTCAGAGTATTGCCCGGCTTGGCTTCTTCTCTTCTTGACTTTTGATGGCCATCTCCTCACTATCTCCATGGGCTCCCCTCTGTCCCCATGTGTCCTAGTCACCTCTTATCTGGACACCAGTTGTTTTGGGCTGGAGGCCATCCACGAATAGCTTTTGGATTTCTTAAAAAACTTAATTTCCCCCATTTCCTTATTAGGTACTTCCAATTAGCTTAGCTTTCTTTCATTCTTTACCAGATTATCAAAATGAATGCTTACTTTATCTTTGAATAGCAATTCTGTGTGTGCTGCTGAGTATTGTAGAATTAAGTTAAAATATGAGACTAAACACAATTGAAATTTTAGAACTATTTGAGAGCTCAATTCATTTTGTCTTGTAGATATTTAAAATAAAAAAATATGCTTTTCTCTCTTAAATAGGCCGAGCTATGGTTATCAGATTTCAATTTAACATTGAAGGTAAATGTCAAGAGTGTTTTTGTGGTGAAATCATTCATTAGGAGAGAAAATGTTTTTATATTTTCCATCAGTCACAAGCCCCCACAGGGTTAAGGATTGTAATAGAATGTCACACCGAATGAAAATAAGCAAGGTCAAAAAACAATTAGTGGACACAATTTGGTAGTTTTTTTTAAAAAAATTTTTTTTAAATTTTTTTCTAAATTCTTTTAATTCCTTACATAGGTAAATGGTTACTGGGATGCTTTCCCACCCCCCCCCATCCCCCCACCTCTTGTGTTCACTCAGTCTCCACTCTCATTGTTCTTTTTTGGTTTATGTCAAGTTCATTGGTCCTTTGGTCTCTTTCTTTGGCTGTATCTGTTTGTTGGATGGGGGACTGTGTTCCAGGGACACAGCAATTTAGTAATTTCTGTCCATGAGGACAGCCACTCCAAATACTGTGCTGGAGCCTTGGTACTTTCCTCCAGGAGGTGGCACTTGCTTATCCTCCCTTTGAATGTGCAGGTTGGACCTGGGGGGGGGGGGAGAGGTTGGAGGGGAGGGTTTCTGCTTCCTCCCCAGCAGTTTCATTGCTTTGAATTTACAAAAGTCCAAGAAATGGGCAGGGTTTTGTACCCGTGTGCCACTGAGGAGACTCTTTGTTCTCCTTCCCTGCACCAATCTTGGTCTAGAAGACCCAGTGGAAAGAGCTTGCAGTGGCTTACAGCTTCCAGACTGCACTGCTCGCCCACTTTGGTTTCAAGAACTCATTAAATAAGAAAATGGTACACTGTTTAAAAGGAGGGAAGGAGGAAGGGTTGGGAGGAATTTGATTCATCATAAAAAATAAAAATCACAGCCATAAAGTATATTGGGGGGCGTAAGAATTCATTCAAATTTCAGCTACTTATATAGCAGCCTTCACTGCTTTCTGTGCTCTTAGGTGGAATAATTTGTGTGCCAGTGCCCCTGGTGGAGCTTGAGATGCAGATGCCCTGGTTGCTTGTGACCTTTCCTGTTGCATGGCCCGAGGCAAGTGACAGAGAGTGTGGGTTGCCTGGTATCAGTTCCTCTTTGCTGTGGTGCAGTGCATGGGCTTCCAGGGCCTTCTGCAGCCCAGGCAGAAGCATGTTGGGGCAGGGAAGTAGCACAGATCCCAGCAAGGGCTTTTCACACCTACATATGGTAGTCAGGTGTTCGGACAGAGTTACCACTTAGGAGTTGGGACACAAGTGTAGCTGGCTGGCTTATCGTTAAGTTTTATTTTGTGGTTTTTATTAGAAAAATCCCTTGACATACTTAAGCAAAACCCATTGACTTGGGTCACATTCAGGAGGTGCCGATGAAAGGCTAGTTGTCTTATAGCTCTCTGGGGAGCTGTCATTACATGTGGGGTGCATAGATGTCCCAGACTGCTTCGGTAGTTGGGGTTCTTTTATATATATATATATATATATATATATATATATATATATATATATATATATATATATGTGTGTGTATACGTACACACATATACATATGTATGCAAACACATGTATACACACATATAAACATGTATGCACACATATACCCATATATAAACATAGATACATACACACACACACAAAATAAAACGTCAGTATATACATATATGGTGTCTGTTCTCTTAGAAAGTATCCAGCCACTTCAAAGTGGTGAAGTTGCCCAGAATGTAGCTTAAACAGTGTTATCTCTCTGGGCATCTGTGCACTCACAAAGCAGGGGGCACTCTTGGATCTACTTCTGCATCACCGTTCCACCCAGAAAGAAGGTTTGTTTCTTTCCCTTAGGTCCACTTCCCCATCTGTCACCTTGGAGGTGGTCATCATTGTTATGAAATGGTGGCCTCCCCCTTCATCCTTGTGGGCAGTGCTCAGAAGACTTGAAACATCCCCTGAGGCGTCTGTGGAGCCCACGCAACACACGCTTGTGAGGGGGCTGTTGGACAGGGTAGGTGGCTGCCCCTTTTGAGGGGTGGTGCTGTGCCCCAGCCAGAGTCTAGCGATGAGCATAGCAGCTGTGTTCCCGCTCTCCTTGACTCCCACAGAAGTGACTGACCTCTCCCTGGACACAGAGTGACTAATCTAGAAGGGCCGTGGTCTCAGTATAAGATTCTGTCATACTCTCCATTGACGTGACTTTGCTAATTCTCGTTCTGTCCTCTGGCCCCTTGGATTTCCCTACTGCCTTCGAGAACTAAGGTGAGTGCAGTGTGACACTGGCACCCCAGTATCTCTCCTCTTTCCCTCCCCAAACTGTGTAGAGTGTGGTGCACATGACCGACACCTTCAGGGCACAGGGTGGGTGTCCGTGTGAAAGAGAGTACTCACAGCTTCCATCTGTTCTGTATTGGCGCTGGGCCCCTGTACATCCCAGCTCTGCCCATCCTAGCTCCCTGCAGCCTCACAGGCCCCTGCACAGGTGGCACCATAGCTGCCCAACAGTGTCAGCCAGCACAGGGTGGCTCAGGCATTTGTCACTGCTGACCCTGTTGGTTTTGCTGCTGGAAATCGGAGGTCAGCCACATTTAATTGATGTGTCAACTGAAGTGGCATTTTGAAGTCCCTGTCTGCTTATGCCAGCTTTAACTTGGCCTGCTCCTCGCCTTTCAGGAGCATTCGTTCTCATATGTGAAAGCATCATCTGACCCGCTAGTTCTCATGTTTTGAAGTCTGCGTGTTTTACCAAACAATGGTGGCATCTATTGAATGAAGACAGCTAATTGTTGTTCGAGGCGATTGGCCTAACCAGTCTACCTGTGACTCCTCTCTCCAGCTGTGTGGTTCCCCCAGGTTAGAGAGACTGGGGTGTGTGCAGCCTCAGTAGCATCCCTACCTTGAACTTCTAAGGTAGAAATAAATACAGCTCATGTTTTGGGGTGGGGAGGGGGTGTGTGAGAAACCCAAGAACAATAAGCACTTACATTTGTTCTCTGGGTGAGAACAGTGGTGCTTTCGTGGGTCCTCCAGCATAGCTGAAACTCCTCCCCTCTGCCAACTGGTGGCTGACTCTGGGTCCTGGAGGGGTTATAAATTATAATGCCTTCTAAACACTTCAAGGTGTTACTGAGGTCCTGTAGAAACAATTAAGCCAGAGAAGTTCACTTATCCTCAGGCTAAGACACTTGAGCTGTGATTACTGGCAAAGCTTGCTTCCTTTCTGAGTGAAGTGCATTTTGGTGGACAGGGTGAGATTCTTTGAGCCATTTTAAATGAACTCTGCCCTGCCCCTCTGGCTGGCATCCTAGGTGCATTTGTCACCAGTCGTTGTGAACCCTGCGAAGGCTGCCCTCTCCCTGAGGTTAAACAGGAACATAAGACTTGGGAGTGCTTAGGTTTGCATGTGATTTGATTGGAATACGATAAAAGACCATGTGATCAGCCCATTTGTACAGAAAAGGAGGCAGGTATTTAAGACGTGTGGTTCTGTGTGGGCTCATGCTTCTTAGTGATTTTTTATGCCTTTTTGTTTCCTGAAAAAGAACTGTTTCTAAAACTTAACTATGTGCTGGGACTGTTCATCCTGTAGAGTGGGGTGGGAAAGAAATCTCGAAAGTATGGGTTTGATTTGTGACTCTGCCATGGCCTATCTTTGTCTCAGTTTCCTCACATATAAAGTGAAACTTGCATCTGCCCCAAATAGCAGGTAAGCTGGTTATGAAGTGTCAGTGGGGTCTTGCACACAAAAGTGCTTTGCAGTAGGTAGATGGTTCTAATACCTGCAGATGCTAGCTGAAATGTGCCAATTTCTATACCCAAGGAATTCACAGCTCAGCTGGAGAGAGATGAGTGCTTATCTAAACTAACAGGGACTCAAATAAAGCACAGTCTATAACTAACGTCGAGGGGTGGAGGCTGTACCTGCTGTTGGGTTTATATGAGGAGGGGTTTCTATATGGGGTGATCAAAAATGTTTTACAGAGAAGTCACATTCTTCTGGGTTCCATGCAGTGTAAGTATTTTGACGGGTGGTGGAGGGAAAGCGGCACCACAACTTGAAGCTGGATCATCGTGGGCAGAATAGGGCACATGTAAGCAGCAGCAGTGACAGTTGGCCACCAGGCACCATCAGCCGCCAAACCACAAGGCAGCTCCAGTCAGAGGCCCTGGGAAGCAATGGTTGTGTTTCAGCTTTCCTTTGAGTAGGAAAAAGTCTCGCAGTGATGCTTGGACTTCTTGTAAGAAGATCATCACCTAACTCAGAAGTTAGCCTCAGTTTTAACTAATCATAGGAAACGAACACAAGAAACAGAACCGCAGCCCTAAACTAAAAGTTTCTTTTTTCATCTGCCTCTTGTAGGTTATGCTTCCATTTACTCAGTTTAAAATTCCATGTTGACTGTCTTCAGGCAGCCCTGATGGTCCATGGTTTCTAGGGAAATCAGGGCTGAGTGGGGCTGGAGAGCCATCTGTACGAGCACCCTTATCCTGCTCTGTTAGGAATGGAGCTTAAACTCTGCTTGCATAAGAAGTTGTCTTCTTTCAGAAGACTGCTGGCCTTGGCACTGATGTGGAATAAGCCTGTCCCAAAAAAGCATGAAAAGGTAAACAACAGTTTAGAGGGATTGCAGAGAAATGCAGCCAGCACTTGAGGGGCTATGATTCCAGAAGAGGGAGGAGCACCCTGAAGTGAGCTGCCTAGCTATACATTCTGTAGCTGAGGGTACTTTCTAATTCCCAGTCCAGGAATGTATAGTCCTGACTCAGAGCAACAACCCCCCAGAGGTTGAGCAGCTGCAGAAGTATCTGGGATTTGAAGGACAAAATCCCAGGCAAAAGGGAAGTACAGAGAAATAAGCAAAAAATGAACTGTCTTCCCGTGAGATGTTTGCCAATTCTTAAGGTGCATGTATTCAGAGTAAGACACCAAGAGCAATGCAGAGAGAGACGCAGTAGGGAGCCAGACAAGCTTTGCACATGTTCCAGCACCCATATGTAGAGCCGATGATGAGATAAAGATTGCTGTTTGAAGCCTGTTGAGATGGACGTGCCCTGGTAAATACCCCAGACTTTATTTGGAGGCCCCTTAAAACCAACCATTAGTGGGATGGAAGTAGTCTGACTGCATACTCTTTGCCTGCAAAGAATATTTATATTCTAGGAGGAAGAGGATCTGGGTCATCCAGAACCTTTAATGTCTGGAGTCCAATGAAAAAAAAAAAGGCCTGCTAGAAATCGAAACCAAATGACCAGCACGACGAGAAAACACAGATAGCAGAAAGACCCACAGGTGATTTAGGCATTGTATTTATCAACCAGGAACTGTGTTTCAAGAGATGGAAGGAGGAGAATTTCAACAAAGATGAAAACTACTTTTAAAAAAGACAAATGGAAAATCTGGAACTGAAAAATACAGAAACTGAAATGAAGAATTCAATACATAGTTTAATAGTTTAGACACACACTCAGGTTAGAGGGATATTGAAACAGGAGAAATTATTAGGAAATACTGGGGTCGCCGCACAGAGAGAAAAAGTACAGAAAAGAAACTAAGATAAGAGACATGGTGAGAACATTTCATGTATTTGGAGGCCTAGAAGAAGAACATGCAACAGAACCAAAATTTAACTAATTTTTAAAGAAATATTGACCAAGATTTTTCTAAAACTATAAAAATGTCATGTGTGTTCTCTAACCACAGTGCAGTTTAAGTCAATTACAAAAACATATAGCTAAAAACACCCTAAATGTTTGGAAGTTAAACGTTATACTTGTCATTGACCCATGAATCAAATAAAACATCACAGTGGAAATTAGAATATTTTTTACCTAAATTATAATAAAAATGGTATGTAAATACCTGGGATGCATTTAAAGTAGTGCATAGAGGTAAATGTATAGCTTTACATGCATATATAGCAATAAAGATTGAAATCGGTTATCTAAACTTCAGTCTCGAAGCTAAATGCAAAGTTAAAGTCATCCAAACTAGAAGAAAGGAAGTCATAAAGGCAGAGGTGAACAAAACAGAAAAATGTGATAAAGAAAATCAGCAGAACCAAAGGTTGGTTTTTGGAAAAAGTTAAAATTGGCAAACCTTTAGTTAAGACTGATCTAGTGAAGGAAAACACAAGATTATCAACATCAAGGATGAAAAGAGGTCTACTGCTGTGTTCAGCAGTGGGCACTATAAAAATCAGAGCAACGATTCCTCCTAGCAGCAGGAAACACTGACAACGAAGCAGCATCCGGGAATCTTCCAGGGTGCTGGGATGTTCTCTATGAATATTAACCACGAGAGTATATACAGATGCATACACTTAAGATCTGTGCACATAAGTGATATAAACCTATGTCATAAAACTTATATCTGTATCTTATATCTTGACTCCCATGCGTTTCCCTCTTGTATTTTGACTGTATCTGGTGAACACATACTTCTGATAGGGCTGACTTGAACAGCAGGGACTGTTTGCTACAAGCGCCTTGCTCTATGGGGGTGAAGGAATCCCCAGATCCAGAGTTGCTTCACAGAGCACCTTGCTCTTCTGGTCTCACTAACTCAGCAGTGTTTTCTTTGCAGGCGCGGTGGTTCTGGGAAGCGTACTTCCAGTCAATCAAAGCCATTGCCCTGGCCACCCTGCAGATTATCAATGACCGGATCTACCCCTATGCCGCCATCTCCTATGAAGAGTGGAATGACCCTCCTGCCGTGGTACGTGAATTCCTGTCTTGGCTGTGTTGGGTGTGGCCCAGCTGGTGGGACGGGAGAAAGGAGAAGCTGTAAGGGTATTCAGATTCTCGCTTTCTAGGAGAGCGCATGCTGTTCCTACTGGGGGCCTGATATGGCCAGCTTTGTTTTGCAGTGATGACAAAAGTAGGAAATACAGAAGCAAGCCGCTCCTACCTTGTTTTAAATGTGCTCAGGGAAGGCGCTGTGCTTGTTTATTGCGGAGATAAATGGTGAGGTCTGTGTCTTGTTGGAAATCAGACTTCTTATGACTTCTTATGGTCAGGCTTAGAACTCTTGAAGGCTCTGTAAACCACCGAATAATAGGTATATTTTGAGTGTTTACCTTCTGCCAAGGATGCTCCTGAGTTTTTCAGGTGGACGATTTTACATTTGGAGCACCCACAGAGGAAAATAATCAACAGAGGTGATCTAGAGGCATCATGGGTGGCCACCCTCCCCTGCTCAAGGCTGCTGAGGGGGGGCCCCTGGGTGCTCCCAGGAGAGATGGAGTGGACAGCAGCTGCTATCTGCTCCTTTGCCCAAAAGAATCACAGGCAGCAGTATCTAGAGGCCGTGGCCACACCTTCTTTCTCACGATTGCGACCTGAAGCTCTGGGGCATAGCCTTCCTGGCTACTCTGGAGGGAGTCTGGCATCCAGCTCCCAGCCCTCAAGGCTCTCAGACGAAAATAACTGCCAGCTAGACTCTACCCTGTTCTTCATCGGATTCGTCGCTCTCCTTGTCTCCCAATTCGGCTTTCGGTGCACCGTGCTGTGTGCTGCCACCTGGCTAATCCTCCTCTCGGACTCTCCTTCTTGTCCCTGCCTCCCGCTCTTTCTCCAGCCTTTAATAACTCACTACTGTGTGTCAAGTGCTGTGGAGCACTGTCAGATTTTCATTTGATAAAATTCCATCTGAAGGGAATTTCTGAATTTTCCTGGTATTCTGTCTAATACCTGGCCTTCGTGGGAAGACTGACGGGCACCTTGGGACACCCCCAACCTTGTATGCTTTAAAGGAATTCTGCCACCTGCTACATCAAGACAAAGCACACTCTTGGTGCAGAAGACCTTCACTGAATGATTGAACCTAAAGAGAAAGGATGAAACACCCATTCATCCATCCCCAAAGCAGGGCCCAAAAGCTTCCCCCAAGTCTAAGGCACCTTTTGGTGGGGACCCATAGAAAAGGGACAGAATGGGCCAAGAAAGTCTGGCCGTAAAGGAGCAGAATCAGAGTACAGGTCAGGGTGACGGCTGCTGTGGTCAGCCTCTCCACAGGTCTCACCCATGTCTCTTTCAGGTCTTCTCTACCAGCTTAAAGCAGCATTTCCCCTTCAAGTTCCCCATATCCCTGGCTCAAGCCCACATGCACAAGTCTTCACCTGTCTCTTCCGCTCCACGTGCCTCCTACATTCACTTCCAAGTCTTCACCTGTTCTGTATCTTCTCCACTCAGTTCTCCCCCTAATTTGGTGGAGCAGGGAACCTGGAACCTTCCCTTTTTTTTGAGACTGGGTCTTGCTATTTTTGTCTATGGAACCTCAGGCTCTCGTTGCCCGGGGTACCACAGACTCAAGCAATCCCCAGCCTCAGCTTCCCAGGTAGCTGGGATTACAGGTGTGCGCCACCACACCCAGCTATTTTTTTGGAACTAGGTCTTACTACCGGCCCCAGGCGGGACTCAAACCACAATCCCTAGCCCCGGCCACTTCATAGGCTGACACAGGCATGAGCCACCATGCCCGGCCCTGGAACCTTCCTTTTTTATGGGGCAGAAGAGGGGAAGGGAGGAAGAATAGGCATCTAGAATAGAGCCTTTCCAGGTTCACTCACATACCACTGTTGCCTCCTGTAGTCGAACCAGTCCTCATTGCCAGTTGTTGGGAAAGCATCAGGCTCCCCAATCTGCAAAGGGTCTTTATTGGTTTTAATAGTGACACAGATACACTACCAAGGCAGGGCTGGGGCAGGGTGGTGGGGGGCAGGTGAGACCCCCACAACCTCTAGGAATCTTTTCACTTCCAGTGCTCATGCGCATACTCTCCTCATGCTCATGCTCTCTACTCTCCTTTATCCCCTCTCTCTCAGGCCCAGATGTCCACACACACATGCACACAACACAGCCCCTGGGCCACACAGTCAGGACACCGCCATAGCCAAGGTGCTGGCTATACAGGCTAATGAAGGAAAAAGTCTGCCTAACTTGCCCGGCAACACCCCTAATTTTCACTCCTCCATAAAGTGGACATGTGAGACTCAGAGCCAGTGTCTTGTCTGCAAGTTGTGTGAACAGGTGAGGCCTCAGTTTTTCTACCTGCAGATTATCTTGAGCTGCTTATGGGGTTTTGTAGGTGCCCCTGAGCCTCATCTGGGCTGAAGCCTTTCCCCTTTCCAAGCTTGTGATCCGATATCCTCCGCAGGAGGAGTCGTTAATGTGAATCCATGGGTGGCGACACTTCATTCTGTGCCTTTTTCCACACTCTTAGAGCTGTTTAGGAAGATGGATTGGGATTTTGGCTCTCTCTCTTTCCTAAGGGTATAGACTAGGAGAAGATGTTACATGAAAGTTTGCCCTTCTGAAATAGATGTAACTTAGGAGAAATGGTCAAAGTTCTGAAATTATCAGTTTGGAAAATTCATGACCGGAGAAAGCTGAAGTGGGAGCCACACTGGAATATATATTCCTTTTTTTTTTTCCCTTTTGGCTCTTTCTTAAATAGCCCCTGTAGGGTCATTGTGTGCTATGCTTCCGAGGATCAGGTGGTGAGGACCCTGGTCTAAAGCCATGGTTGAGGCTGGGCATGGTGGTGCATGCCTGTAAGCGGCAGCCTAGGAAGCCATGGCTGGGGCCAGGGATCGTGGTTCGAGTCCCGCCGGGGGCACGTAGTGAGACCTAGTTCCAAAAAAGTATAGCTGGGTATAGTGCCATGCGCCTGTAATCCCAGCTACCTGGGAAGCTGAGACTGGGGATTGCTTGAGTCTGTGGTACCCCGGGCAACATGAGCCTGTGGTTCCATAGGCAAAAATAGCGAGCCCTAATCTCAAAATAAATAAATAAAATAAAGCCATGGTTGAGCTTTCCCATGTCTTTCATGAAAGCAGTTGACAGAGGCCCGAGGAAAACTGATTTATTTGTAGGTAACGCCCCTCCCCCTTCAGAAAGAGCAAACCTGTTCTAGGGGTGTGAGCCCAACCTGCAGCAGGGGGGGTCTTCCCCTTCTGATCCCATCAGGTTTGCAGTATCAGGCTCACCGGAATGGGAGACAGTGTGGGTCTTGGGCAGCTAATCAAGGGATTGTCTAGTGTTTCTCAAGGATCTGCTCTCCAAGCCTCTTGGGCACAAGAGCTCGCTCAGACTGGAGCAGGAAGGCTGAGGAGAGAAAGTGCTGTTCTGGCCTGAGGCCGCTGCCTCTTCATTCAGTCAAATAAGAAAGGCAGGAAGCCGACATGTGAAGGGCGCCTTGTGGAAACTATCACCAGCTGCTCTGAGGTGCTCACCTTGGACCAGGTGAGTGGCAGTTCCATCACATGGTGATTCTTGAGCAACAGTCTAAAGGAGCACATCAGTCTGGTTTGAAGAGATTGACCCTTTGTTTTGAATCTTCTCTTTGGAAGCAATTTCTCCCTAAACTAGGGTTCTTTGTGAGGGGACAAGGAGTTCGTGCTTTTCTGTTAATTTCCTTAGCTCCTGGCACCCAGGCTGCCTGTATTTCACTGCTGGGCCTTTCCCACCACATCCTCGCTTGCTCCCCATTTTGCAAATATCAGCGGAGCTTCATCATCTCACATGGTCCCACCTGGTCTCGCTTCTCACTGTCGTGCCGTTCTTGCCTTGCCCCTTGGCAGACCTCAGCCCAACGTCTGGAGGCCTTGGAGCTGACATCTCCCCTGCCTTACCTCTGGTGCCCTGCCAACTGTGAGCATGTGCAGGGCACAGAGACAGAGGCAAGCTAGCAGCAGCATGGCATGGGGCAGGCCAGCAGCTGTCTGTCCCCGGGTTTCTGCCATGTGACCCCAAAACATGTCCCATCTGTGACAGTTGTTAAAACACTGAATGTAGCCCTAAAATCATGCTGAAGGATGGAATGTTTATTCTGATTTTCCTGTAATGTGACTTGAAAGATGATAGTCCTTCTTATCAATATATTTACATATTGGTAAATGCAATATAATAACTATATTCACCCAATCCTTTCTTGATGCTCAGTTTTTAAAAATTATCTGTCTTTGATAACACTGGTAGGATATTGCTGATGTTGCATGGACTATGCCAGGCCTAGAACAGAAAGGGAGGTGGAGGGAGAAGAGGTTCCCATGACCATTAACACAAATGGATGGGGAAAAAATGGGGAAATGACTTAAAATGGATTATTGTTCTCAGACTAATAAAGAGGTTGAAGAACAAGAGCTGGTTTCTATCAGGTCGAGCCAGAGTGACAACTTAGCGGCAGCAGAGCTCTGGGTGCTCCTGTGAGCCTCAGGCTAGGAAAGGGAAGGGTTGGGTCGCTTGGGAGTATTGTGTATGAGCCCTGATTGGTCACTAGCGCCAGGAGGAACAGGAACCAGAGTGATGGGTAAGAGGTGGCAGTTTGTTGGAACCCACTATGTTCTCAGAGAAGTTGTCTCCCTGTGGTAGGCTTCAGAATCTCCTGGATGACCTTCTAAATAGAATAAATTACACCCACTCCAGTCTGAGTCAGGTTGAGTGGGTCAGGGGCAGGGTCTGAGAAGTCCCATTTCTGGCAAGTCCCAGATGGTGTTGATGCTGCTGGTCTAGGACCACATCCAGTGTGGGGCTGATTCACCTGGTGTGTCCATATTCACCAGCTAGAGGAAGCG
>PVHY01014258.1:0-24348 GCA_004024945.1 Uropsilus gracilis
GGTGGGAAAAGACATCACCACAAGTAAGCATTGAGCAGTGGGAGAAAGGAGAAAAGACATCACCACAAGTAGCACTGAGCAGAGAAAGACATCACCACAAGTAGCATTGAGCAGTTGGAGAAAAGACATCACAAAAACATCACCACAATTAGTTGAGCAGTGGGTATATAAAGAGTTTCAAAACAAAGAAAGAGATTTGATGCAATGAAGATTTAGATTTAGGTTTGGTTTTTGATTTAGGTTTGGTTTTTGCCATTTTGTGGGGTGAAGATGTGAGCTTGGCCATGTGGCCAAGGTCTGGGGCTGGCAGCCTTTGACTAGCTCAGGTTAGCAGCATGTGTGCTAAAGGAAGCTTAACTTGAGTCTGGGAGAGGCCTTGCAAAACTTTGCTGGTTCCAGTACCATGAAGACAAGGAGGAGCACGCCAAAGGAAAAGGAGCACGCCAAAAGAAGAGGAGCACACCAAAGGAAGAGGAGCACGCCAAAGGAAGATGTGTTTATGCATCTGGAGAGGAACTCTGACTAACTAAACATTGGAGCGATGATCAGGACTAAGAGACTGAGGATTTTTAGGCAATCTGGGATTGGACAATGTTAAAGTAATCGGAGCTTTACTTACTTTTTTTTTTTTTGGTAATAATTAACTTTGTTAAAAATAAATTAATCTGCACTCTAAGAGTCTTGATTTAAAATTTTGGTTGAGAAGGCTGGGGATGGTGGAAAAAAACCCACAAACATTTAAAAGAGGGTATACTAAAGTCTGAAAGAGGGGAATAGAGCTGAGAGAAGCTGGTAGCTGATTTTTGCATACCAATAGTAGGTGAACAGTAAGAATGCTAATTAACTGTTTAGAGCCTGCTTAGCAGGCATAGGTGTGTTACAAGTTAAAGTCAAAAAGTCTTATTTTTTTCTTTTCACCCAATTTCACTTTTAGTGCCCAACGCCTGTATTGTCACTTTAAATAAAATGATTGTAAAGCCTGTTTGGTTTGCCCGATTCCACTGATTCAGATCTTTAATTCTGGGAAAATTCCTGTTAGAGATAGTTTATGATTATCTTCTCTGCTTGGCCAGATATCAAATAAAAGGCATAATGCAGGCATAAATAAGGTATGAAGCCACTGTGGGATGGAAGAGAAACATAAAGGGCACAAGCAAGTCCTTCTCTGAACTGCCAGAGCCAGCACCTCTCCCACACTGTAGGTCTAGGCTTCAAGCAATGGGAAAAGCCCAAGGTCAGAGAATCTAATAAAATAGCAACCAGGAGGAGGCAGAAAGCCAAAGATGTGAAAGCAAGGTTGAAGCCTAGCCCACCAGAGACTGCTAGGTTTTGAGGCCCAAGGGTTCCTTTAAAGAGTCTTGATACCATTCAAAAATTTATGGCAGCAAACTAGGAAAGCAGGGTCCCACTGTGGACAATGACACCCAAATGTGTGACCCCATCAGTAGTGAGACCTCCACAAAAAGCCCTTGAACTACAAGGTCTAGAGAGTGTTCCAGGTGGAACACATTCCGGGTGGAAGCTCCATGCACACATACACCCCTGTCCCCAAATCTTAAAAACACTGTCCAGTCAATTCAGGTGCTTGGCTTGACTTCAGGAGCAGGTCACTATGAGGGTCCGGACCACCCTAGATCTTGGGTGTTCTCTTTTTTTTTTTTGAGACTGTCTCACTGTGTTGTCCAGGGTAATCTCAACCCCACAGATTCAAGTGATCCCTAGCCTCAGTAGGCTACGTGGGAGGCCTCCCAGGTAGCTGGGATTACAGGTACATGCAACCATACCTGGCAAGCTTTCTCTATTTTTTATATTTTATTTTTGATGGTGTTGGGAGGGGGGAGATAAGTAGCTTCTCTATATAAAGGCACAGTGGGCTGTGGGAGAACAATGACCAATTTCCCAGTGGAGCTTTAAGATAATGAATCAACTGTCTTTCTTAATTTCTAAATTATAAAATCAGCCTATTTTATAATTTATACCAGTTCCTAAGTGCACACTTGCCTCTCTGCATACCAAGTAAGTAATCTGTTCTCAAACTCTCCTCAAAACATATTCATGATTAGTACTTTTTTAAAATTTTGTCTTAAGTATAAAAAATGGTATCAGGTAGGACTCTTTAGAGGAACCCTCCAGCTGGGAAAACTGGACCACTACATGCAAAAAAATGAACCACACCATACACAAAAATCAAGTCAAAATGGATAAAAGACTTGGATGTAAGACCCATAAAATGCATAGAAGAAAATATGAGCAAAACACCCCAAGGCAAGACCCATAACAGGACACATATACAGATGCTTAAAAAAATAAGAAAAATATAAACAGCTGGGACTACATAAAAATAAAAAGCTTCTGTACAGCCAAAAGAGACAATAACCAAACAAAAAAATCTCCAACCAAATGGGAAAAAAATTTTTGCCATATAAGTGATGTGTCTGATAACAAAAACCACAACGAACTCACACAACTTAACAAAAACAAAGCCAAAATCCCAGTCAAAAAATGGGGTGGAGAACTAAAAAGACATTTCTCAAAAGAATACAAATGCCAACAGGCATATGAAAAAATGCTCAATATCACTAATAACCAGGGGAATGAAAATCAAAACTATAATGAGAGACCATCTCACACCAGTAAGAATGATTCATATAAAAAAAACAGGCAACAAGAAGTGTTGGCATGGATATGGCAAGAAAGGAACACTTTTACACTGCTGGTAGGAATGCAAACTGGTTCAGCCACTATGGAAAGCTGTGTGGAAGACCTTTAAACTACTGAAAATGGAACTACCATTTGATCCAACAATCCCACTTCTGGGAATTTATCCAGAGAATACAAAAACACTAATTCAAAAAGATATCTGTACTTGGATGTTTGTTGCAGCACTATCTACAATAGCCAGTATATGGAAATTACCCAAATGTCCCAAAACAGACAAATGGGTCAGAAAGTTGTGGTACATGTACACAATGGAATATTATTCATCAATCAAAGAAGACAAAACGAATGTCATTCACAGCAACATGGATGGAGCTAGAAGGAATCATGTTAGTGGAAATAAGCCATAAAGGAAAAGAGAAATACTGGATGGTCTCTTATATGAGGGATATAGGGAAAATAAATAATCGATCAAGAAAATTTAAAACTGTCAACAGAACTGAAGCACAGAGCAAGAGAGGGAAGGGTAAAATTTGGGGAAGCAGGAGAGCGTCCCCAACACACCTCTGCTGCAGCTTAGACTGCTGGTGGGGGTGCTGGTAGGGCAAGTCCCACGCCACTGCAGTGTCAAAGTGTCTAGGAGTCTTGGGCTGGGGGACCTGCCCTCCGCCCTTATTGGAGGGTGACAGATGGAGGCTGGGCTGATCCCCAGGGATCCTGAGCTGGGAGATGTAATTTGTAGGCCCCACCTTCTAGGTCCAGCCCTGATCCAAGCCCGGCTGGGAATAGAGGCCAAGGCCCCCTTGAAAGGCTTGGTCCTTTGGGGAGCCCCGTAGCAGGAGATAGGGTAAGTCCTGCACCACCCAGGTCTCAAGGTTCTCAGGGCTGAAGATTCTGGGCTCTACCCTTTCAGTGTCCTGGGGTGGGGGCGGGGCACACCCAGCATCCTGAGCTGGGAGAGGGTTTTAGTAGGCTCCGCCTCCAAGCCCAGCCCAGTGAGCCTAGTCTGACCGGTGGTGGGTTGAGATTCTTTCAAATGGCACAGGCCCTTGGAGAAGAGCTCCAGCACACCCACACCATGGCCTAGGTCACTGGCAGGGGGTGAGTCCTATATAACCAGATTTCAGGGTCTAATGGTGTCAGATCCAGGGATCTCAGACTAGGTAAGCCAGCCTCTGCCTCCATGTGGGCAGGTGATGGGGTCTGGGGAGGACTAGGTGAGGGAGGTTCCCCCTGGTTTACTTCAACCTCAACTGGACCTCCACTAGGAATGAAAAATCCAGTCTCTCTAGCCGCACATAGAATGTAAAGGAAGTAACAATGGTCGTGGACACACTCATCACCTGGGTTGGACAAGCAGTGTGCTGGGAACCACCGACACAAGAATGTGAGACCAGCCATTACAATGAGCTGTCACAGATTTCTACCTGCATCATCTCCAGGACTGGGGAACCAAACCCCTGGTTTATAGCTTTAGCCAATGTGAGTGAGGCTCCCTCCTGTACCAATCAATGGGGGAAGAAAGTCACACAGATAAGGCTGTGGACCCATGGCAGAACTGCTAACACTAGAGCATTAGAGCTGGACCAACCACCTGGGGAAGTCTGTCCTCAACATGGAATGCCTCCACCTCCAGCAGCTAGTTGGATTCCCAAATGAAGATTATCAGAACCAGAACGTGACAGACACCAGAAAGGATCCTAGAGAAGTGCACCTCTTATTTGCCCTATCACAAACTTCTGACATACTTGGCCTGACTATCTGCCTCAGTTAAACCTGGAGATCCGAGCAGCCTCATCTTGCTCTCCAGGAGTGCAAGTCCAAACCCAGGAAAAAAGGACATAGTTCCAGAAAAAGAAAAGACCAGTGGGCAAACATGGACCAACAACTTGCAGTGAGAGGAGTTGGAGTGACCAGAGCAAGGAAGGGGGAAAGGAGGAGTAGGGTAGGAGATAAAATGTTCAGTACAGAAGGGAGGGCCAAACCTAAGGGGAATGACAACCATATACGTGTGACCAATATTGTATGAAAATTACAAAATTAAAATTAAATAAAATTGGGGGAGAGATGGGGACAAGAGATTAAGATGGTTCACAGGTATTAAGGTGGTGGGAAAACCTCAGAGCAGATAGTGACGTTAAAAATATATTTATACAAACACACACACGTGCAATCAATTTAAAAAGAAAAAAACACTGACCACATACATGAAAATAACTGGTTTATCAAGTAGACTTTAAGCATTAAAAACATTGATAATCAACCTTTACTTCTATAAAAATCAGTGCATCTTCATCCTTCTTATCACCTGTCTCGTGATGGGAAGCCCCTGCCATTTCTCCTTGCAGCCAGTTTCCAGAACAGCAGCAGCCAAGTTCCCACCTCAGCTTCTTCTATAAATAACCCCCTTTGCATTCTATCCAAATTTCACTTTCACCCTTAGCACTTTTCATTTCCTTGCTGACCTTCACACTTGTTGGTCAATTCTCTTTCAGTCAAATTTTGTTAACACACCAATCAGGCGTAGTCCTGGGAGACCAAGGAGTTAATGCAATCCCATGTTAGCAGGTCCTAACAGGTGTGCAGTCTATGACAGAGCATACAGTTATAAAAAGGACCTAGACTGTACCAGGAAATTTGTAAGGTGAACAGAAAGACAAGGAATTGGGAAAGAAATAAGGATGTAGAAAGGAAATCAGTTATACAGAACAAAACAAAATGATGATTAACTCAGATAAAAACTACCCACAAAGGAAGTTTTATCACAGTACACCTCGGTCTAAACTGACTGATATTTAAATAGTGATATGATATAAAATACTAATTAGTGATTTATCTGAAACTGTGATACAACTATTTGGAAGAGTGGGGAAGCAGAATTGAGGGGTGTGTAAGTTAGACATACCTAGCATAAAAGGAAGGCAATCTCAATTTCTAAGTAACATCTTAATCTTTCAGTCTATACTGAGTTTTCAACCAGGGATATATGTTTGCATGGAAGTTTTCTTTAGTTTATTGAAAAAAATTTAACTAGGAAAAAAAAAATCCACCAGGAACCATTCAATTGTACTATGAAATCCCAAGTCTTCATCTTTTTCTTGGTTCTCTCTATACAAAGACACTGCTTCATTAGCGTGATCTGCTCTTCATTTTGTCTCTTGTCCGTTTTCCAGGTCTCTTCTACAGGAAAAGAAACATAGGTGTGGTCACCTGGCAACACGTTCTTCTGCCCAGAGCCAGGGCAGGCAAGGGGGTGGGAAAGTGGGGTAAGAGACATGACCGGCCCTCATTGCCCAATGCTCACTTACATTAGGTCCCTTCTTTCCCGGTCTCTTCAGGCCCTTGTCATGCACCTTCCTGGCCCGGAAGCTGGACACATCATTGTAGCTCTCACGCGTGTTCCACTTGGAGCCTTTCTTCTTCCCACCAAAACCAAACTTCTGGTTTTTATAGCGCCGTTTGGCATTAGGACTAGGAAATAAAGGGTCTTGCTGGTTACTGCACACTGCACAGCACTCCCAGCTGTCGGTCTGCAGGGCCCCTCAGACACCACGTGGTTTGGAACCTAACCCTTGCCTCTCCGTTCTTAAGCCACAAACTGCCCAGACAAGAATATCTATTTCTGATTTTTTAACCTCTGAAGCAGAAAAAGAAAGCAAGAACTGAAGAAGGACTGACATACATCATGCAATTATGTATGTATCTTTGGAACTAAGATCTTTTCAACTAAACACTTGCTAAATTATCTTTCGTTGTTTTTATTCCTCTTAATGACATCTATATTCCACTCTCCCTATCTTACTACTATTCATACAATAAAAATCCAAATGCAATAAAATTTGGAACTAGTTTTCTCACAGGATTCTCAATCCTGTCTATCCAACATCATGCATCATGCCCCCTTCTACTCTGGTTCCACCCAGTTTCCATGCCCTAACTTGAAGCTGGTGGTATGAACATCTTCCAGCCACCTAGGACTCAGCCTTGACTCTTCCTTCTTTCACTCTCTGCACGCCATTCAATTCCTGAGTCTTCCTGATTAAACCTCTTGAATATTGCTTGAGTCCATTTTCCCTTCTCTAACCCCATGACCACTTTCAGGTCTTTATCACTGCTCATCTGGACTTCTACCATCATCCCCTAGTCAATTCCCCTGCCTCCTCAAGTCTATCCCAAGTACTTCTAACTTTTTTAAAACATGACTATGATCTGCTAACTATTCTAAGTGAAGCCCATCAGTGACTTGGCCTAAGTCCTCTCTGACTACACCTTACCTCCTCACACTGGATTCCCGGTGATACCAAATACTGCTGTTCACACACCAGTTCGGTGGTCGAATCTCTGGTTTTGCTTATTTATGTTCTTTGTCTTCCCCCAACCTACTTTTCTACTTTTCTCCTGGTACACACTTATCTTTCAGACTAAGCTCCAGTGGGTCCCTTTTCCTGGAAGCCATCCCCAGATCAAGTCATGCATTTTCAAGTTGTGTGTGCACACTACTCTCTAGGAGCCTCCTCTGAGCATTTACTACTTTGTGTGGAAATTATCCTTTCTCCAGGCCAGGTAACCAGGTATATATACATAAGGTGAACAAAAAGCAGTAATAACAACATTCAACATCATGCCACAGTATTGTCTTTCAACTTGCCAGGAGACATTATGATGGACTCCTTTTCCTAGATAAGGAATTTAACATTAAGGTAAAAGGACTTTCTCAAAGTCCACCTTCACACAAGTAGCAGACAGCTCTGAAAATTCATCCTGCACTAGCCGTGATCACTGTGAGGTGGGGAATCAACTTTTACTGAACGTTCACTTAAGAGCTGCCAAATTCTGAAATCACCTTACTTTGCTGTTCAAAGAATAAAGTGGCTAAGAGGCTCACCACAGAGGCCTCTGAACCCAGGTTGCTTACAGCCTGCACTCTCCACTGAGGTGGCTCCCTGGGGAGACCCCAAGAACTGCTGACCTAGCTTACACCCTAAAACAAAACAAAGTCAAAATACTTCATACCCCTTCTTCATCTGTTGGCCTTTAAGTCCTTCCTTCACCTGCTGGCCTTTAGATCCTGCCTTCGGGCCCCGCGCGACAGGCTTCTGATCTCCCTCGAGGAAATCCAGTTTATCGGAGAAGCCTGGGAGCAAATACATACTGTGATCAATCAGTGCCATGGTCTTTCAAACATCAACTTTTTTGTTGTTGTTTTTTTTTTTGAGACTAGGACTCACTATTTTTGCCTGTGAAACCGCAGGCTCACATTGCCCATGGTACCACCGACTCCAGCAATCCCAGCCTCAGCTTCCCAGGGAAGTGGGATTACAGGCGCGTGCCACCACATCCAGCTGCATTTTTTTGGAACTACGTCTCACTACATGCCCCCGGTGGGACTTGAACTGTGATCCCTGGCCCTGCCTTGGCTTCCCAGGTTGCTGCTTACAGCATGCGCCACCATGCCCAGCTTCAAGCATCAACTTCTAAAGAAGGCTGCTACTTACCAAATTAGTTTTAAAAGGTACAGCTTGCACCCCATACTATTCTCAACCTTAGGTCTAATAGTTCCTAACCCACCAAAGCTACAAGCCCTGTGTCAGGATGGACTTTAAGATAGCAGCACCCCAAAGTCAGAACAAGATGCACTGACCTTTCTGATATTTCTTAATGGCAGTCATCATGTATGATTTCTCCTGCTGCCTCTTCTGAAGAACCTCTGTTTGCACCTGAGACAAGAACACAGGACGGTTACACCACAGACTGTGGCCAATGTCTACCTTCTCTTAGTAATGACACAGACAAAACCACAACCAGTGTTTACTAGCTGTCAAAATTATGCAAAGGCTCTGAGAATATTCTCAGTTTATATTCATAACCCAGTGAAGTACCAACCCACAAAATAAAGCACAAAGAGGTTATGTTAATTTGTCAGAGTCACAGAGGGAAAAATACACACCCAGGTGGTCTGACTCCAAAAGTAAATTCTTATCCCATTACAAAATCCTGATTCAAAAGTGTAGCAAATCATGGTTAGGCCCATAACAAATTGGCCCATTACACTTGGGCAGGTTACACTGTCATTAGGCATGAAAGAGTTAGAGAGTACCTCCTGGGTGCTTGCTATTAATATAACTGATACATATATTGATATTGGCTAGGAGAATGGACTCACTTTCGTGTAAATTTTGGAACTGCAAATTTCAAAGAAGATATGCTAAGAGGTAAGGATGGTCTTCATTACAATTTTCCTTTCAGAAAGACAGAAAGGGGAAGGAAGAAGAAAAACAAGTTTTTTGACAAGACTCACAAGGCTGTCCCCAGAAGCATGGGGGAAAAATTAAGAACATAAAATAGGACTGAGGACAAAGAAGGGGATCAGTCATTTTCGGTGAGGATTTTGGGGTTAGTCTTCTGGGAGAAAAGGATGTGATCTGGACTGTGTGGTCGAGGCAGCCAGCCCGGCCATAGGCCCAAGCCTATTGAACTTGGGGCTTCAGCATGATTAAGTTGAGTGTGTGTGCTAAAGTGAGCCTAAGGATTTTGGCAAGGCCATGAGAAGGCCTGGGATGGATCCGCTATTGGTTCCTGCATCCTGGAGTTTTTGTATGGCCTAAAGTCAAGAAAAGAAAAAGGAGGAAAAAAAGAAAGCATCACGCTTTTGACTACATGCTTGGAAAAGCCAGATCATATCCAAAAAGGAAAGCAATGTACTGCGCTTGGAACACATGTTGTTGAAGTCTGTATGAATGGACATTTGGTGAAATTAACAGGAACTTTTAAGACTGAGGGTTTGGACAATGTTGGGGTAATCGGGGTTTCTTATGTCTATCTTACAGTAAATATATAGAAAAGTACCTTGTTAGTAATAATAGTCTGCACAGTTTAAGAGTCTGTTATGGCTTTGGAAATTATAGTGAGAGGGCTACGGATAGTAAGAACCAATAGTGTTGGATGTCTTGGGACTGTAGAAGGTACATTAGGCAAGCTGGCAGGTTTAAACTGCAGTTTCTGACTGCAGTTTAAACTAAGGAAGGGATAGAAGGGAGACATGGGGCTGGGAGCTCTGAGCAAGCTGGCAGCCAAGCCTAGGTTGGAGGGAGCTGCAGGCAGGTAGCAAGAATTTTGAATAATAAAGGTGGCTAGCTTATGGGAGCCTAAGTTTTTTTGTTTTTGTTTTTGAGACTAGGTCTTACTATTTTTACCTGTGGAACCGCAGGCTCACATTGCCCATGGCACCATGGACTCAAGCAATCCCCAGGCTCAGCTTCCCAGGTAGCTAGGATTACAGGTGCGCGCCACCAAGCCCAGCTATTTTTTTGGGACTAGGTCTCTTTGTGTTTCCCAGGGCAGGGCTCAAACTGAGATTCCCCAGACCCTGAGGAGATTCCATAAGTTGTCCTTACAGACATGTTGTCAACATGTCAGGCTTGAGCCTAAGTCTTAGAAAAGGTCTCTGTCCAGTCTATATTAGATTGTAAGGCTTGACTCTGGGAAAAGGATTTTAAGTTAAAAAGTAGAAAGCTTGCCCCCCTTGCCCTATATCAAAAGTACACATCCATATTCAAGCCGAATACTCAGGTTAACCAACTAACTGATCAATACTACATACTATGCAGTTACACCTATGAAGGTTGGGTCTGTCTTGAACATGTAGAGTCTTAAAATACAGTATAACAAACATTTAAGGTAGTATTTACATTGTATTAGATGTTATAAGCTATTCAGAGTAGATGTAAAGTATATGGGAGGATGGAAGTAGGTTACATTCAACTACTACACCATTTTGTATAAGGAACTTAAGCATCCAGAGATTTTTGGTATCTGTAGGGATATTGGAGTCAATCCCCTGAAAATCCTGAGATGATTATTAAAAAAAAAAGAGGGCTGGGGGTAGGCAAAAACAACTCCCCACCAAAAAAAAGGATAAACTTTCAGCACAAGAGACAAACTCCTCTAAGGAAGGGTTTCTCAGCTTCAATAGTACTGAAATCTGTGCAGGATAATTCTTTGTCAGGTAGCAGACAGTGTGACCTGACACTCTCCCTGCCAAGATGTGACAATCTAAACTGTGTCTGGACAAGCCCGAATGTCCCCCTTTGCTGCGAGCAAGGTCAGCCCCAGCTGAAACCACTGCCCTAAGATTTCCCCCAAATTAGAAGGAGTGAAATAAGATTTGACTTTTTCTTTTTCTTTGATACATTTGGTGTGTTAAAGACATTGCCATGTCTTTAAGGTGATCTCAGTCATCTACCTCCAGAACAAGCTAATGGATCCAGAGACATGTCACTCTAGATCCTCAGTGTTTATGTCCAAAATACTGACAAAGTCTTAACACCTTACTTTCTCGAGCTCCTTTCTTTTCACAACCCTAACTTTAATTCCTTTCACCTCCTTTTTTAGATGACCATGAAATAAAAAAGAAAAACCTGGTATACCTGCTCTGATTTCAGCTAGGCATAGTTCAAACACAGATGCCTTTTTTTTTCTCTCAGAATGGATGACAATAATATGAGTCCTTCAAGAACATTATAATCATCTATTCCACTTTCTCAAATCAGAATGATGTGAGAAACTTTTTGGGGAAGGAATAAAATCTAGGAATCTGTTGAAAATTTCCCCAGGGTAATTTTTCTGTGACATCAGCTTGGGAAACCAAAGATCTGCACTTAACTCTTCAAACTAAAACCCAGAGTAGTGACTGATTAGCCCGTAGCTACTCATGCACTCCTGGTGACACAAAAATATTGTTTGTGGGCACTGGCACATATGCACATGTGCATGCATACATGCATGCATACAAACACCCTCCCACAAACACACACACACAGATATCAGACACCAGATCAAACACACACACAGGGCTTGGAACCCAATTAGACAACTATCTGCTCTGACAAATGCATTCAGCCTCACTTTCTTCCCCATGCATGTTCCTCCTTACCTTCTTTCCATACTTCCTGAGTGCTCTCAGTTGTTTGGCCTTTTCAGACTTCTCCATGGCAGCCTGTTTAGCCTGCAGTTTCTGCCGAATCTAAAACAAAAAGTGTGGCCAACTCATGTCATTTGAATCTGGGATGACCACTATTTACAGTACACTATAGCAGGGAACAGATATCCCCAGTACTGTAAACCAGTGCTCAGAGAAACCTTGTAAATCATCTATTCCAACCATCTTTTACATGATGACAATGAGGCCCAAAGAGAGCACTAGGTCCAAGATACCAAAGTATCAGCAGTGGAGCTGAACATGAAAGCCACCTGCTCTCGCCCAGTGTTCCATTATACAAAATGGCCTGCTTGCAGTTTTGCCAGGAGACACTAACTTATTCTCATACCATGTGCAAACTGAGGTTAAGCCAGCATGCAGTCTGTTTCCTTCTCCAATGCGGCAGGTACACCATTATGATCCAAGCCTTTCCATCAAATACACACATTTCAGTTATAGGATAAACAGGTGTCAGGGCAGATATTACAGAGATGTATATGGGTTCATCTCTAGATTAGCTTGCCTGTGTAGTGCGGAAACCAGTGTTTCCTAAATCCAGCTTGAGACAGGGAACTGAACACATAGAGCTTGGTTTGATTTTAGTAATTCCTCCCTCCCAAAACTGAGAACCAAGTTCTACCTAACTTTAAGTCTTACTGTATCTGAATATATGAATCTATCTCTATATATATGAATCTCTCATTTTATAAAAGAGAAAAACAGAGGCCCAGAGACTGGGACCTGAATACAAGTCACAGCAATGCTTCCAGGCAAGGACAGGCAAGAACTGTCAGGAAATGTAAAAGGCCACCCTTACTTGAAGACCCCCACTTCTGTCTTCCTCCCCTTAATTGCTTAAATCAAGAAGAAATTATTCACATAATTATCTACTGGTGGTGATTAGCACAAATCTGAAATAGTCAACGGAGAGATAAAGATCCACATACACCCATTCTTTATTACTGGGTTTATACTTATTTTCTTAAACACTTTCTAGGAGATAAGGTAGCAGAATATACTTAAGTACAAAACCTTAGCCTTCCAGAGAAAATCTTCCCTGTTTCTTACCTTTTGCATCTGCTGGTCAGTCTTGGCCATCTCTGCAAAATAATCAGTGGGCCGCTTGGTAGGGATTTTGAGTTGATGGAGGCGGGGCAAAACTGTAAGCACTGCAGCTTGGGCTTGACGGTAGCTAAGGAAGTACGATAAAGTGTGAAATAAGCTAAGGAAAAGAGGTCTAAACATCCTTCCTGTTTCTCATGAGTTTTCAAGCTCAGAAGAACTTTCAACATCTGACCTCCAAAAACATGCAAAGCAGTAATAAAACTTCATTAACTTGATATCTAGAAAAAATTTAACTAAACATTCTTTTGAAAAAGTGGAGGGAGAATAGCGCTGAAAATAAATTTCTAGTTTAAGAGAATGACTACTGAAAGTACCCATTAATTTACAAACTAATGCCAATTATGAATTCCCCAGTAACTCAAAAAAGTTCCTAAGAACTTTCCACAAGCAAATTTTTAATAACAAAAAACTTCAAAAAGCAAGAAGATTTTGATTTGCAGCTGGTAAACCAAGAGGGTTTTCTCTCAACCAAGGAAAATCTCTAAGTTTTATGTAGTCCAAAGAAGCTTTCCCTCTTACTCCCAGAGGCATGGTACCCTCTGAGAAGTACAAATGTACTACTGGCCTCTTCCCCCTATTCCCTAACATACAGAACCAGCCCCAGCTTCTCCCACATTTGCAAACACATACAAGCTCATCTCACGCTTGAAGTCATCTTCTGGATCAACCGCTTTCTGGTCCTTATTCTGAGGTGTTGACTGAGGTCCACTGATTTCCGGCACGGGACCCAAGGTGACATCAAGCCTTTCAACCCATTCCAGATCCCGTTTGAATTCAGTCAAACAGTGAATCAGGCCATTCTAGAAAATTCAGACATTGAGCTCACAAAAAAGGAACCACAGAGAATTCCGTGTTTGTCTCTCCCAAGTCGAGAGGGGTAGGCCACGGACAAAACGCTAATACCCAGGCAACTGACCTTGGCAATGAGTAATCTTTCTTGGAGAATTCAGTCTCCCAAGCACAACAGTGCCTGGCTCCCACCCCATAGCGAGTGCGCCCCGAGCTCACCACATCGTTCACGGCCTTCTTCGGCCCTTCTAGCACGACATTGAGGCCTGGCTTCAGTAGCCCTCGAGAAAACGCATCCTGCAACTGCAAGACAAGTTCGGGGGTCAGCACCGGAGGAGAAGGTCCCCTCTCCCGCGCGCAGCCCCACCAGCTCCGCAGACACCTACCTCTCTGTCAGTGACTAGAGAATCATCAGACTCCGACTCCGAACCCGAGAACGGGGGAGTGTCCATGTCGCAGCAAGCTTGAGTAATGCCTGTCTGAGCAAGCAGAGGAGTCGAGGCCTGCGCAGCTGGAAAAGGGAACCTCTCGCCCGGGCGGCGGGCCTGCAGCCCCCACTTTCAAGCCGCAAATCCACGTGGACTAGAACCCTACCAACCCCACATTCCGGCCGGGCGTTTTAATAGGTACTTCCGCTACCGGTTTCAGACTCACACTTCCGGTTGTTCGTTGCTATAGAAACTCTCCGGCGTAGAAAGTTCCCGGGTTGCCTGGGATCGGCAGGGGTAGTGCCCAGGCATACAGTGCGGTCTGGTGATCCAAAGAGAAGAAGTGGAAGGTGGGAACCAGTTCCTGGGGGTCCTCGGGAGTAGCAAGAAGCTGCGAAGGAGTAAAGGGAAGGAGAGAAGCGGTGGTCGAGGGTGGGGGGGCTTGGGCGTGCCCGGGGCGGGGGCGTGTCCGGGGCGAACCGGTGGGCGGGGCCTGGCGGCAAGGGGCGGGGCTATGCGCTTCACTCTCCTCTGCGTTGCTCTTCAACAGAACTTCTTGGCTGAACACCATGTCGACAGTGGTAGCTCAGTCGTTGCATGTTTTTGGTTTTCGAGCCCACGTGGCCAACAATGTCTTCTTCTTCGATGAACAGATCATTATCTTCCCTTCAGGAAATCACTGTGTGAAGTACAATGTGGATCAGAAATGGCAAAAGTTCATTCCAGGTAAAACCCTACCGGTCATAAACATGCATTCACCGTAAATGCCAAATAACGACTATGAGTCCAAGGACCTCTTCTGTAGCTGGTAAATGCCAGCTATAATCCCATCATCCCAACTCAAGAAAATGGAATGTTTTGGGGTCAGCTTTCATGTACAGTGTTTTATCGATAGAGAAGAAAGATCTGCTTTGCATAAATATGAATCACACAAGCAGAGGTAAAATTTCATGTAAAAAATGATCATTTGAAAGTACTTGTTTTCGGCTGTTGTGAAAGTACTTTTCTCTGTGATTTAATGCGAAAAATTAAAGAGTTTCTCTTCATACATCTCCAATATCATTGTGTTTGTGGTCACTAGGGCCACTTTGAGTTGTATAACTCGGTTTCAATAATAGTTTCAATAATAGTTTTGAATTTTTGTTTCAATAATAGTTTCTTTTTGTGTGTGCCTTTGCCAAATAATAAAGCGATGAGTATAAAAATAACATAGTCCTAGTATAAATATCCCAGAAACCCAATAATATATGTGTAAATAAATTTGATATCTTTTTCTTTTTCTTTCTTTTTTTTTTTTTTTTTTTGAGGCTAAGTCTCGCTGTGTTGCCCAGGGAACCACAGACACTCATTTCCCCGGGTACCCCGGACTCAAGCGATCCTCAGCATCAGCCTCCCAGGTAGCTGGGATTATGGGCACATACCACCATGCCTACCTATTTTTTTTGAGACTAAGTCTTGGTATGTTGCCTCGGGCAGGTCTCGAACCCGAGGACTCAAACGATTCCCAGTCTCAGCCTCCCATCCTAGACTGGGAATAAAGCCTCACACCACCGCAGCTAGCTAAATTTGATATCTTAAAGGGGACAGAAATTATTAAGTCCTGGAATTATTAAGTTAAGAAATTATTAAGTCCTGGTTAGCAAATGCTAACCAGGTATTTGCAAACTGGGAATCCATTTAAAATCCTCACTTCTACCCTCTACTGTCATGAAATCAAGATAGATTAAAGACTTAAAGTTGAAAAAGCTAAATCATAAAAATACGATGCATAAAAAGAAATGTTTAGATGGGCTATCTTCAGTGAAAGACTGGCTATAACCTTCACCAGGACCCTCACTCCCTCGCCTCAATTCCACCCCAGGTAGCACAACTACTCCCAGTCAATCTTTGCTTGTTTCTTTCTCACACTTCACACAGACAACTGCTGAGTCCTGACTTTATATCATAGTGTTTCTTGAATCTCCCTCCTCTCCATTCCCATTGCCCTACTGCTTGTTGCTACCATCATCTCTTACTTTTTAAAATAACCTACCAACCAGTTCTCCTCCCTCCAGGATTGTTTTCCATACAGTTGTCAGAGGCATCTTTATGATTTATATGTGACCCTTCTAAACTTCCTGAGTGACTTCCATTTGCTTTCCTGGTCAAGTCCAAACTCACATGCCAGGTTCTCACCACCCCCAAACCTGATGCCTTTTCTAGACACAATTCCTCCTCAGGTCCTCAGGTTAAGTCCTAAGTGCTGGGTGTCCTGACTGCACAATAAAGTGCTGCACCTTTCCCCATAGCTGCTGGTGAAGAAGCAGCCTCAAGGTCATGGCCTTCCTTTCCAGCACATGTTCCCCTGCCTCCCTCTCCCTCCCTGCATGCACTTGTTCCCAGGTGCCCTTACCATGAGGCACAGTAGGACACACCATATTTTTACAGAAAATGTTTAAATTTTAATTTATTTTAAAATCAGGATAATGAATATATAATGAACTATGTAATAATAATAATGAATATATAATAATGAAATAGCCCAGATTATATTTTCTATACAAATGCAGTCATAAAATACAATTTTGACATTTTTAGTAGAGGAAGGGGTCTATGAAAGTCATCACATGACCCTCAATGTGCCTCCCACATAGAATATTTGTTCATTATCCATTGCCTCAGTCTCTCCTTTCTAAAGGACCACCGTTTCATTTCATCTTGTTACCTCATGGTTGCAAGATGATGGCTATGACTTCAGACATCACCTCTACATTCCAGGAAAAGGGGAGTAGAATGCATCTATCCCTGGTTTTCAAGGAAGCGCACACTTTACCATATAGTCTGTACAGCAGACTTCTGCCTCTCTCTCATGGCAGAATGTGCCATGGATCACCTAATTCTGAGGGAGGCTGAGGAATCTGGTAGTTAGCACTGCAGTCTTGAAAGTAGAGGAAGAACACCAAAAGCTGGCCACAAGGGTCTTTTCCGCCTGTGTGATCTGACCCTGTACCAACCCTCTAGACCCATCTCCAGTCACCCCATGTGATGCTCCAGCAACATCACACTGTTGGCAGTTCTACCACCACATACTTACATCTGTACGTTTTCTGCCACCTTCCACATCCCTCCTTGTCCTCTTTCTGGAACCGTTTACAGACTTTTCCCATATCAACTTCAGTGAGCTGCTAATCATAGACATTTTCATAGTAGCCCAGACATAGTTGTACCACAGAACCCCACAGATTACCTGGTACTTGTTTCTGCGTGTTTCTCCTGTTGCATTGGCAGTTGCCACCCCTGTGCCTGGTTCATACGGAATCTTGGTGAAGTAGGATCTACCCTCATTATCCCCTTTTCCCTTTGTTTGCAGGCTCGGACAAGAGTCAGGGCATGTTGGCCTTGTCCATCAGTCCCAACCGGCGATACCTCGCTATCTCCGAGACTGTGCAAGATAAGCCCATCATCACCATTTACGAACTATCATCTGTCCCTTGCCGGAAACGCAAAATCCTCAATAATTTTGACTTCCCAGTTCAGAAATTTATTAGCATGGCTTTTTCTCCAGATTCCAAATACCTGTTGACTCAGACTTCACCTCCAGAATCAAACCTTATCTATTGGCTGTGGGAAAAGCAGAAAGTCATGGCCATTGTTAGAACTGATGCCCAAAACAATGCTATCTACCAGGTACACCCATCACAATAAGCCTCCTGGGAAAGGATAAAAAGAGCAGAAGCTACTTTTCCTGAATGCTTTCTAGTACCAGAAACAGTGCTATTTCTTAACATGCTTTTAGAATTCAGTCTCATAACAACCATCTATGCATGCTTCATTATGATTCATTAATGCCCTGTTGTACAGACGAGGGACTTGAGGCCCCAGGAAGCTAAGTCATTCATACAAGATCACAGAGGTAGAGGAGGGCAGAAGCAAAGGTCCAAGACCTGCTCTCTGGTCACAAGTTAGGAGCAGAGGTAGATTGATCAGACTCTCTTCCCCTACCTGGCCCCTTGTTGGCAGCACTCCTGGGCCTTGGGGAGTCTTGGGGAATATGATGTAAGGGAGTAGATCTTTGGGAAGCTATCCATGAGTCACAGTGATGCAGGGAGCACAATTTTCTACTGTGGTTTGAGGGCAAAACGGAGAGACCCCTAAAGAGATCTTATGTTGGTGAAACACCCAGTGGGGATTAGTACTAAGTTTTACAAGCTCCAGAGTTCATGCCCAGAAATACTAGGTAGCTGGTGTCTCAGGCCTGACTCTGTTCTGCTCACAAGAGACTGGCTTGCAAATAAATACATGTTACAAGCACAACATACCTCATTTACCACTGTCTTTCCTCTCCAGCAGTGGAAATATGGGGACTGATCAGTAAGTTGCTTGGTAATCACAGAATCAAACTAAAGGCAAGTAGAGCCAGAAGGTCATTTTACCTAAGCCACACAGGCCTGATTATGAAGCACCTTGTCCAGAGCAGAGTGCACCTCCTGGAAAACAGATTCAATACACATGTGTGGCTGCCCTCTCTAAACCCAGCACTGACAATGCAGGGCTGAAAAAGCCACAGCCCCACAGATTGCTCACAATCTAACATTGGCAACTGGTAGACTGATCATTGCTGTACACTGGGGATGAGGTACAAGTGAAGGGACTTCAGCTGGTAGGAGATAAGCTAGCAATCCTTCGCATATGGTTCATTGCACCCTGGATACAGCATAGACACTTGCCAGACCACATTTTTCTGTTTCCACCTGAGCATTCCATTTTCTTGGTATAATTTGGCTTTTGTCAAGACCTGCTGATCCTGCTGTTTGGTCTTTGTAAAATGACTTCTGTCGATTACCTCATTTAAGAAACACGAGCTCTATAAATGCAATGGCTAGATCTGTGCTGTTATCAAATATGGTATTAGTAGTAGCACATGATGTCATAATGCCTACAGGATATTTTGGGCGACCTGACACAATTAATTTTAATGAGTAAAATGGGAAGGAACCCCGTCATAATTAATGTAACTTTTCCTTTTACTCTTGTATGTTTTACAGGTGAGCTTCAATCCCCAGGATAACACTCAGATATGTGTCACTGGAAATGGGATATTTAAGCTTCTCCGTTTTACTGAGGGAACTCTTAAGCAAACCAATTTTCAGAGAGGAGAACCTCAGAACTATTTAGCCCATACCTGGGTGTCTGATGACAAGATTATTGTTGGCACCGACATGGGCAGGCTCTTCCTCTTTGAATCTGGAGATCAGCGCTGGGAGACAAATATCATGGTCAAGGAGTCCACCAGTGACTTAAAGAACCTGAATGTAATCCAGGAATCTGAGAGGTAACGTGCCCTGTGGGTGGGGCTCTTATAAAAATACACTCATTCTGTGATTGACATGACACCACAGAGAGCTTCTTCCCACATCACTCAAGTGAACCCCCCACCCAGCATCAGCTCTTTTCATTTCCCTCTGCCCTTCCAGTGTCTCTTCATATTCAAGCACAACTTTGACAGTCATGACCCAGATGTACTTCTTTTTATTTCTATACCTAGGCTCATTTTACAAGCACTTTAGAATGACTAGTCTTCAAAACTACAGACTTTCAACAATCCATTTTCTAGTGGCTGCCTAACTTTCTGGGTCAATTAAATACATGTCCACCAAGCCCTTGCAGCGTGCAGGGTTTCTTACTAGGCAGGAGGAACACAAGGACTCCATAGAAGGCTGCAGACCAACAAAGAGATGGAAGCAAGATTTATCAGCAAGTACAACAGAAGCATGCGGGGTCACTGAGGGAATTAAGAGGGAGCAGTTAGTTTTACCTTGACAGAGTAATCACAGCTCACACAGATTGGAATGTGCCACTGAAATGAGTACTTTGTGTATATCTCAGTCCCCTTGCCCCACCTCTTTTTCTATATATCCAATAGTGTGTCCTCTTTGATCACACCCACATTACAGACTAGGATACTGAGACTCAGTGACTTTCAACAGCTGACCTGAGATCACAACACTGTTCCAAGATAAGGTCAGGATTCTAACTCAGATCCATCCAACTCCAGAGTGTGAGCCCTCAAACACAGTCTTCTTCCTCAGCAATTTTTGGTTCACCCCTTTGTACCCTCCCCCATGCCAACGACAGTCCTTTTTATGTTGTGAATATGTTGAGTTTCCTGACTATGGCCTCTGCCTTCCAGTTGACTCTTTACATTCCTTCATCGAATTCAGGGCCACAAGAATAAAGTTCAGGCTCCTGATCCTGTCCCAGGTGCCCCTGGTGCTCTGAACTGCATGGGACTGTGAGCTCTTGCCTCTACCTGCTGCACTGTCCAGCTGCACTTCACACTTGCTTCTGGGCTGGGCCTTGTGTAGTTTCCCAGCCCCCCCACCCTGGCTCCACTTCCCTGGACACGTACACACATCTGACCTGCTGCTGCTGCTGCTGCTGCTGTTGTTTGTCCTTCAGATTTCAGCTGGGTGCGCTCAGCCTCCACCGACTCTGATAAGTGCATCTCCCATACCTGTCCTCAGAAGTTCTACTCACCTGCTGCCTGCTCATCCTTTCTATTCAGCTGCCCCAGCCATCCCATCCCATAGCATCTGCTAGGCTGCTGACACAGGAAAACTCTCTCAACCTGGCATTGTTTCATAGAGTTGTTGACACGTGTAACTCCAATTCATATTTGCTATGTCGAAGGGAGGGGAGGGAGAGGGCATGGAAATGGAACACTGGATTCAAATCTCAGCTCTTCCACTTACTAGTTGTATGACCTCAGAAATTCAACCCCTCCGAGCCACTTTGTTCTAAACAATACAATGATGTTCTAAACAATACAATACAACAATACAATACAATGTTCTAAACAAAACAATACAGGTGATGATGACACATTAATAACAGTGATCGGACAGGGTTGTGAGGTTACGGAATAAATGTGATCTCTGTTTGCAGCCATCCAGTCTCTCCTCAGAGATTGCATTGCATTCCCAGACCAAAGGTACTTTGACTCTGGGCAAGGGACTCACCATATGGTTTCCCACATACCCACAGTCAGCTTCTGTCTCATCCCTAGCAGAATTCAGTTCCTCGGCATTGTCTCCATAAACTCTATGCTTGCAGAACTCTGTTCTACAACTCTGTGTTCTTTCTCCAGCCTGATCGAATTCCCAGCGGTCAGCTCCCCAGTCCCATCCTACGAACATGTGGCAGTGACCAGCGACAGCCGCACCCAGCTGACCATGCCCAAGGTGTTTGCTGTTGCCTCCTACTCCAAGGGATTTGCCTGTTCTGCAGGTCCAGGGAGAGTCCTGTTGTTTGAGAAGATGGATGACAAGGATTTTTACCGAGAGAGCAGAGAGATCCGGGTAAAGATGGAGGAAAAAGCAAAGCTGGGCCCTGCTGGCCTTTACCCTCCAGCCACAGAACCCTGACAGGAGTTTGACAGGGACTGTGTGTCAGGGTTGTGGTACTGAGCTGAAATGGGGGGCCCCCATGGGCAGCTCAGGATGGGCTGGACAGACTTGGGGTTTAGAATTAGGAAGATCTGGATTTGAATCATGGAAGAAAATGCTGGCAAATTGTTTTCTCTTGAAAGATCAGTGTTGCCATAAAAATTGCTCTTATGATGACACGATCCTACCGTGGACTGCCAAGTGTTTGTGGGCTGCATGAGGCCAACTGCTGTGGAGAGAAGTGAGATCTGCTCAGAGGGGAGCCAGGAAGCCCCTGTGTGCTTGATGGCTGTCACTGAGGAAGGAACTTAGGGGTAGGGTGGCATTTCACAGGTAAAGCATATTGGGACTCCTATGTGGAAGGGATGTGAAGCAGAGGCATCACTGATGGGGAGCTGGTTGTAGGTCTTCCTGTGGAGAGAGAGTGAAGTCACTTAAAGGGAAAGGGCACAGCTTGGGTTGAGGAACCAAGATGTGTGTATGTAATTCTGCAAACACCCTGGCTTTGAGTAGCAAAACAATGTGCTCAAAGAAAAGAACCGGTCTGTGTTTATTAAAGAACTGATTTGGCGACATGGAACGCGACATAGCTAAAATCCATAGATGAGTCTGCACTCTGCCGCTCATCTGAGTGAATCAAGATGCATCAAAACGTTCCTTACCACTGAGGTTAGAAACTTCTGCTCAGTCTTTATTGACTTGAATTTTCTAAAATGTGTGACACCTGCCTCCCAGGACTCCAGTCCCTCTGCTTCCCTCCCTCTGCCTGGAATTCTGTCTTCTCATGAAACCCAAACCTCCTAACCGATAATCAACTCCCCCACTGGGGTTCTGGGAAGCCTTCCCTGACTTTCCTGACCTGGTCAGCCCAGGCACAGAGAGTACCCTAATGCTGCTGTGGAACCAGTTGAAGGGGATGAAGGGATGAAGAGCAGTGTGGATGATAAGAAGTGAAGATGGTATGTGCCCCTCAGCCTGTCAGAAGGCCTGGCTGTTCATAGAAGAAACAGCAGGGAAATAAAAATCAAACTTTATAAAGTCTGCTTAGGAACTCAGGTGTTCAGAGCTGCCTGTAGGCAAGTGAATTTTTTCCACCGTGACATGCAGCCCAAACAGAAGAACCATCACCCCCCTATCCCCTCCTGCCAAGAAGGGCACACCAGGGGACTTGGTACAGGGGGGCACCCATGCTGGGCTCCCAACAGGAGGGCATGAATGAAGTGAAGACTGAAGCTGTTTTCAGAGGGGATCTCAAACTGAGATGTATAGACTGATCATTTTATGCACACTGCTGTGTGATTAGTCAGCTGTCAGTCACTTAAAGGTGAATGTGAAACAGGGACTCAAGCCCCACCATATCACTTCTGAGCAGGAAGCATACTGGTCCAGGAGTCTGTAAGCCGACAGCTCTGAGAACCCTGTAAGCCCAGCAATACCCCAGCAGTGTGGGGACACCGCTGATAGCCGTCTTGTGTTTCGGGCAGATTCCTGTGGACCCACAGAGCAATGACCTGAATCAGTCTGATAAACAGGACATCCTCTGCATGTGCTTCAGCCCCTCAGAAGAAACCCTGATTGCCAGCACCAACAAGAACCAACTCTACATCATCACCATGTCCCTGACGGAGATCAGCAAGGTGAGTCTTCCCGGGCCAACCTTCCATCTTGCCTGGGGACTGGTGAGCTAGAATTAAGCCAGTCTTAATCCAGATTAGCTAAACCTTCATAAGAGAATGGGAAAAATTCCAGTCTTAAGATGTCCCCGTGAAGGCTGCCTTGGGAGCAGTGTGATTACTGCAGTTTCTTTGGGGTACACGTTGGAGTTGTCTATCAGACTAAATTGTGGATTTTCACCCATTAGTTCCACTGCAGGGAGTGTAATGGACTGCTGTGCATTATCTAGAACCCATGCAGCCAGGGTAAAGCATCCATTTTAGCTTAAAACCATTCATCCTACTCATCAATTAAAAAATGACAAATTTGATGATTTTATGATAACATGGGTGTACTTAGAAGAAATCATATTAGCAGAAACAAGTTAAAAAGAAAAAGACAAACCAAATGGTTTCACTAATGTATGGGATATAGGGAAAAAATAAACAAAAGCCATGAGGAAAAGTCAAAACAAGCTAAGCACCAAACTGAAGCATACAACTTCAGGCAGGGGGGAAAGGGAGGGAATGTTGGGGGGGGTAAATTCCCGGGATTACAATGATGTGAAATTTATATATAAATTTTAAAAATAAAAAATAAAACCATTCATCCAACCCTTATTGCCACTGGTGGGAGAGTCGTACAGTCTCCTTGGAAAACTTTGGCCATATTTATTCAAGATCCTAAGATCACTCAGACCAGTTTCCCCAGTATCCCCCTTCTAGAATGTACCTACTGTGTTAGTCCCAGTCTCTTGCTAGTGATGCATCAGCTATAATTGCCAGTGTTGCAGCCATCCAGCCTCTGTTCTTGGCAGATGCACTGCAGCAAAACCCTTCTGGGACCTTTGAGGACCTGGCCCGGAGGGGCCCAAGGGCCACACAGCTAGAGGAACAAACCTGAGGTTCACTGCCATTATTGGGGTTGAGGGCAGGGTACTGTGGTTCCCCACTTTACTCACTATTGGCCAATATAAAGCATAAGAGTGGGATTGAGGGCATGGGAAGGGAGAAACAGGGCCACTCAAGACCCAGTTACTTGGTTACTGGGCTACCTAAAGGATACCCCACACACATGGGCACCCCAATACCGCATCTGGTTGTCTTGCTACTTTCTATGTCAAGCAGTTGCCAAAATGTTTATTCAAGATCGATGTCTTTTGAAACAGATGCCTCAGCAATCAAGAGCTTACACTGCAATCAAAAAAGCAGAATAAGCCGGGCATGGTGGCTCGTGCCTGTAAGCTTCAGCCTATGAAGCAGCTAGGGCTAGGGATTGCGGTTCGAGTGTCCCA
>PVHY01014258.1:24448-39065 GCA_004024945.1 Uropsilus gracilis
AAAAAAAAAAAAAAAAAAAAAAAAGCAGAACACAGGCATTTCGGATGGAACAGGGAGGCACACAAAGTCGTGTGTGCAAAATCCTGAGTCTGGTGTTATCCTAAAGCAACATGTTGGAGATTGTGTTAGCATCCCCACCATAGAGGAATCATTAATTTAAATGCTGGTATAGTCATAGAATGGCATATTTTATTGCCTTCAAATAATAGCAAAATTGGCATGGGAAAGTGTGCATGGGAATTTGCCCACAGTCTGGTTCCCATGCCACTAAGCAAGTCCCCAGGGGGTGGGGAGAGCTGAGGTGCTAGTGCTTACTGCATCTCATTTTTCTGGTGCTATCAGGGGGAGCCTGCTCACTTTGAGTATCTGATGTACCCGCTACACTCGGCATCCATCACCGGTCTCTCTACCTGCATCCGCAAACCCCTCATCGCCACCTGCTCTGTCGATAGATCTGTTCGCCTCTGGAATTATGAAACAAAGTAAGAACTGAAAGGCGTTGCTTCTGGAGTATGCAGGCCCTCCATTGTTGAATTTGTTGGCGCAAATTATTTCAGGTCATTAGCATTCTAAAGTTTAATTGCTTAAAAGGTTTCAGTTGGAAAGGATTTTGTTTGTTTGTTTGTTTGTTTTAATCAGTTCAGTCAAACTACCAGGTCTCCTCTCATTCAGTCCTGCAGGGGCTAGGAAATAACTGTGTACTTTATGAAATGCTCACTGCATGCTGTGTATGTGCTGCACACTGGGGGCATAGAACAACACTCCCAAGGACCAGCAGCCTACACAATGCCTGTGCCCATCCACCCTTTTGCCCCCTCACTCACAAAGTGCCTTTAACCCCAAGGAGAACTGTAGGCCATTTATTACTCCTCTTTCCCATCATCACTGCCCCAGTCACCCTCAGCCCTAAGTGATTTCATCCTTCTGGCAGGGCTTCCCTGAGCACCCCAACCAAGAGCAGCCTCATTATGCCATTTCCCCATTACTGTGTCAACCTGCTGGGGGCTCAGGAGGATAAAGCTGTGCATTGCTTCGGATTTGGTAAGAAAGGAACGGCAGCCATGGAGCTGCCGTTAACATCAGTGGACAACCCATCTGTCAATCTCCCCCTTTCCACCCTCTTTACCAGACAGTACCCTCAAATAACCAAAATATCAAAAGAGAAGAACCAATAATTGTGAGCAATTCGATATCTCAAATGCCACGATTAAAATATGATCTAGAAGTGATGGGGGACCCCAGGGAGGTTGTGGGCTAGGTTTATAATTCAATCCTCCATCTTTTTCTCAGCACTCTGGAGCTATTTAAGGAGTACCAGGAAGAGGCATACACCATCAGCCTCCACCCATCCGGTCACTTCATCGTGGTGGGCTTTGCTGACAAACTACGGCTTATGAATCTACTCATTGATGACATCCGTCCTTTCAAAGAATACTCTGTTCGAGGATGCAGAGAGGTAAGAACTGCTGGGATAAAGGTCTATCTTCTCAGAAGTCCAGGTGGAAATATCAAAAAATAACTCACTCAGAGGCAGTGGGACCAAAGTCTGTCTAATAGAATTTAAGTGACTTTAATAAGAAAAAAAGAAAAAGAGGCGGAACCCAATTCTTCTCCCACTACATGTACTGTGTATACTTTTTCTTTTGCTCACCAAAATACCTCATTGAACCCAAGACCTCATCATATCCCACCTCTCACAGTTCCTCTATGTTGCTGTAAAGTAATAAAAAGCCTGACCAAAAAAAGCCATACATGGCCAGGAGGGCAAGGTGGGAGACCAGGAAGAACCAGTGAACATAAGCATCAACAGCAAAGGATAATCACCTTTCTACCTGAGATGACCTGCAGACACAAGACATGGTTTCTGGCACCACGTTTGCTCTCTGAAGCATATACAGAAAAAGCAAGCGCTCTGCTCTGCAATCCCACCTGCTCCGGGTCAGGGCCCACAACTTGAGGGAGCCACAAAGACAGGGGGGCTTTCAGAGACAAAGGAGACATGCTCAGAAGTCAGGTCCATCCCCAGTCCTATTGACACCCTCCCCGGCCCCACTCCCCTATGTCATTTCAGCCTGGTCTCTTCGGGGAAAGACCTCTCAACTGTCATCTTCATCTGACCAGGCATTTCTTTCTCTCCTTGCTCTCATGTCTGTTTCCCTGTAGTGTGCCTTCAGCAACGGAGGTCATCTGTTTGCTGCAGTCAATGGCAATGTGATTCATGTTTTTACCACCACCAGTCTGGAGAACATCTCAAACCTGAAAGGACACACAGGGAAGGTAAGTGACTAACAGGCACCTGGGAAACAGAGCGCAAGGTGCCATGCAGCTGATGAGACACAAGTGCACAGAGTGAAGTGCTTGCTCTCCTCGTGGGAATCACTATCTGCTTGGGCACAGAGACAGTGTAAAAGCACACCAACACATTTTATTACTAATGACATTAGAGTCAATGAAAGAGAAACATAGGGTGTTACAAGAAGAAATAATAAACGCCTAGATCAGGGCGTTAGCAAAGGAGTGGGTAGAGAATCAGTAGACAGAACTGCTGGGGGATGATCAGAGCAGATAAGGTTGGTTTGTTGACTGAATATTTGAGACACTGTATTGTAGTAGTTCTAAATACTTATCCTCCTAGATGGTGGTGGTGGTGGCAGTGATGGTTGTTCTTGACAAGGCTGAAAAGCCTTTTCCCCCTGCAATGTGCAGCCTCATGTCTGTGCTAAAATTCTTTTATTTTTCAGGCTGGTTGCTTAGAGGCACATCTGGCATGGCCTAAACTGCTTATTGTCACTGATTTCCCTTAAACCCACCTAGCCAGAAGGATTTTTATCTTTGATTTCAGGTGTGACTTGGAGGCTGCTCTTGTAATTCATGGAGTTTACATTTTTTGATCTACATTCAGACAGTACTTTGGATGTTCCCTTTCTGTCTGTGGGAGCAAAACCACAGGCATGCTCACTGTCTTCCACATTGCCAGGGGTAAATGTGATTTTATTTTTATGCCTGGCTTTCTAGGTGATGCCCGAGGTCTATCAGAGGAGCTTATTATTCACTTAGTGTTTGCTCAGATGTGTGCATGGTGATGAGGTTTCCACCGTGAACGAATGGGTCTGGGTATGCTTTCCAGAAGGGCCTGTGCCAGGAAAGGGCATTTTGCCTCTGTGTTGGGGAAAGTGTGAGGGTCCATCCCCCTTGCCCATGGTGTTTGTGTGTGTGTGTGTGTGTGTGTGTGTGTGTGTGCGCGCACATGTCTACACCCTTGACTGGCTCTACCTTTACCCTCCACAGGTACGTTCAGTTGCATGGAACTCAGACGACAGCAAGCTCATTTCCTGCGGCACAGATGGGGCGGTATACGAATGGAACCTGTCCACAGGAAAGAGAGAGACGGAATGTGTGCTCAAGTCCTGTAGCTACCACTGTGTCACTGTCTCCCCCGACTCCAAAATTATCTTTGCTGTTGGGTCAGATCAGACCCTCAAGGAGATCGCAGACTCCTCAGTGAGTCCGCCCCACCCTGTCCCGGAGTCTACTCTGCCCCCACCCCCAGCCCCTGCCTCCCAGGCTACAGTGTTAGCGAGCTGGGAGGAGGCCCTGTGAGAACAGTCTCCCTTCCCGCTTTAATACCTGGTGCCATTGAGTTTTGCTCAGGTATGGTAGATTCCAGACTGTTCTGCCAGTGATCTGCCTGGCTGAGTTGAGTTGGGCCCTTTTCCATTTCTATTTTGCTTGCTTGCCCTGTAGCTTCCCTTCCAGCCTCTTGTAAGGAAACAGCATCTCCAACCTGTACTCTGAGCTTTGGCTGGCACTTACTCTCCTGGGGCAAAAACAGAACTGGAGTTACCGCTCTCACCCAGGCTTGCTTCATTATTCCCTTGAAATCTCCAAATTCTGAAGTTTTAGAGTCTGGCTCTAGATAGCTGCGGGAGGAGGAAGAGCCTGAGAAGGATGCTGCATGCACATGTAGCCAATGTCCTTCTCAGACACCAGGACTCCTGACCTCCTTCAGCTCCAAACTGGTGCTTGTCATGCTCAGGGGCCTGGGAACATGCAGACACCTCCCTAGCAAAGTTGCTTACCCCAGAACAGAGGTCAGCGAACGGTGTCTCCAACATGTCATGGGTCCTGATTCTGTGGTACTCTTACTGTCCAGTCAGAAACGGGCCCCTGTGAGGCACAGCAGTACCTCTCTCCTCTGGCTCTCCCTACTAGCTCGCACGCAAACTCACATTCAGTAAATGTTTGGTGAGTAGGTGGTTGGCTGGATGGGTGAATTAATCGGCAAGGGGATGAATGGGTCCCCTGAGAATTTAGCTTTGTTCACATAATGGACATTAATACATGTTTGCTGAAAAAAATGTGGGATCCATATCCCATTCTTCATTTGTGAAGGACAGTGACATGGCACAGACCCTGGCGCCTGACTGTCCCATGTAGGTAATGGAGTTGAAGGAAATTACCATGTCTGTGACTGTTCCATCATTTTTAAAATGGGGGTGAGGATGGAGTGAGTGATTACAATATGCAAAAGCCACAGAACAGTGTTCAGTACACAGCAGGTGATTTATTTGATTCTCCTTGCTCCTAATTCTCCTTTGTTCATCCATCAAGCTACCAAGAAATATTGTGGATAAGGTACTTAGCTTTTGGATTACAAAAGAAATACATGTTAATTTTAGAAATAATTCTCATAATAGCATCATCAAATATTTTGAGACATTTTCTTCTACTCATATATAGAATATAGTTTTTAAAATGGAAATCACACTATGTGTGTACACTCTATTTTAACCTGTAGGCATATTCCAGATACTGCAGGGACTAGAAAAACAGTTTTTAAGTGCAGAGCTTGCCCCAATATTACAATTAAAGGGAGGAAGAGAATAACGGGGACTCTGGGGACCCCGCTCAGAACTTGGCCTTGAACAGAATTGTCCATGTCCAGGTCCTTCGAGAGGTGTCAGCCTTTGATGTCACCTACACGGCCATTGTCATCTCGCACTCTGGGCGCATGATGTTTGTGGGCACCTCCGTGGGGACCATTCGTGCCATGAAGTACCCTCTGCCTCTGCAGAAGGAATTCAATGAGTATCAGGCCCATGCTGGCCCCGTCACCAAGGTGAGTGTTGGCCTGCCTCAGCAGCTGTGTGCCAGGACTCATCCAGAGAGACATCCAGAGACCCCCTTCATCCCTCCAACCTTCCAGCAGCTGCTCACTCCATATTCCTTCTCTCTCCTCTCTCCTCGTTTACTCATTCAGCCATCTGTTCAATAAACATTCATTGGCCACTAATAATCATTTAAATCACTCCTGGGAGCATCCCAGGTAATAGCTCAAAGTCTGGGTTGTACACAATGGAATTACACATGGTAAGGGATGATGAGAGATGCAGGCCATGTCCCACCAAGAGTCCCTGTAGCCCTGACCTCACAACTACTATGAGGGGAGACAGCTGTGGCACCTGTTTCCCTCCTCCACACTCTGCCCTGGACTAACAGGAACCCCCCTCCCTCCCTGAGGGTGGTCTGAGGGTCTTCCCTACAGGGTGATAAGATGAGCATGAACCTGTTATAGTCTTTCTGTTTCCCTTCTGAAAAAGGTGTGCCTGCTTTTCCACGGAATCCTGGAGAACACAGACTGGGGAAATGGGCATCTATTGTCCCTGCCCCTCCTTAGTCCAGACTGGGAAATACCAACACTTGAGGGTTTTAATTCTATCTCACACTCTTTGCTGGCTTCCCGGTAGACACTGTCCTGATTAAGAAAGGGCTTTTCATTATAAACTGCATTTTCCTGAACTGAGCCTGAACAAACTAATTTACTTTGGGTCCAAAGTAAATTATTTTCACATTTTCCCCTCTTCCCCTCATATCTACAAAGTTTTGTGAATAAAGTGTTTAGTTTTTGGATTACAAAAGTAACGCATGTTTATTTTAGAAATAATTCTCATAATAGCATCATCATAATATTTTGAGACATTTTCTTCTACTCATATACATAATAAAGTTTTAAGAATAGAAACACTGTGTGTACATACCTTTTTAACCTGCTTCTTGAAAAGCTCATGTTATTTTTCCATATAACTGAATTAACTTCAAAAGTATCATTTTTATAGACCCACAAATATCATATGATGGACCCTAACTTATTTAACTCCTAATTAGAATAGGGCATTCAAGTTATCTTATGAACTGTGGTAAATATGCTCTCTGGTTATGTCCTAAAGGCCAAATTTCTAGACAGGTAAAATTCTTGAAGGAATAATTCCATTTTTAAGATATTTGTCACTCCTGGCTGACTGTATCATTTTTAAATTGATTCTTTTGTCTTCTGTTTTTATTTTGAATTAATTACAGATGGACAGGAAATTTTCAAGAGATCATAGAAGTTCTGAGTACCCTCCCTTCATCTTCCCCCAAATGACATCGAATGTTGCTATAGTATGATATAGCAGAGAATCACATTGGCATGGCATTTGTGTGTGACTCTGTGTCAGCTTATCACACATTAGACTGTGTAACCCCCAATGCAATCAAGGTCCAACCCTGTTCCATCCTCACAAAGAGCTCCCTCCTGTCTCTCTACAACACACCACACCCGTTCTTCCAGCCCTCTTCCTCAGCACCCGCTAATTTGTTTACCTTTTCTCAAACATTGTCATTTTGAAGACTTTATATAAATGGAATCAGACAGTGTGTAACCTACTGATGATGGCTTTTTTCACTCAGCATAATACCCTGGAGATCTATCCAAGCAATTTCACACATCAATAATTTACTCCTCCTGACTGCTAAGTTGCAATCCATAGTGGGGAGTACCACAGTTGACTTAACCATCTACCCATTATTATAGGATATTTTCCCCTAGTTCTGGACTGCTACAAGTAAAGCTGCTGTGAACACTCATGCACGGGTTTTTGTGTGGCCATAAGTTTTCATCACACTGGGATAAATGCCCAGGATTTGTGATTGCTGGATAATATAAGTGTAGGTTTAGTTGGCTGGGTGTTTTGCTTTTTTTTTTTTTTAACTGTCAAGCTATTTTCCATTCCCACCCATAATGTCACAAGAGGACAAGCTCTCCACATGTTGCCAGCATTCTGTATCGTCAGTTTTTTACTTGAGCAGCTCTTATCGGTATATAGTCTTCATTTGTATTTCCCTGATGGCTAGTAGCACTGAACGTCTTGTCATGTGCTTATTTGCTTCCATAGATTCTCTTCTGCAAAATGTCTCTGTATCTTTCACCCACCTGACAGTTGGATCTTTGGGTATTTTTGCCACTGAATATTGAGAGTTCTTTGGTCTCTAATAGCTGACTTTTAAAACTCCAGGGGAATGTAGACATAGTCTAGCTGCTTTCTTTCACTAGCAGAAGCCTGGTGGGCTTCTATCTAGTCTCAACCCGCATGGAGTCTTCCAGTAAGACTATGTCGGGGCCAGATTGGGGGAGGGCCTCACGTGGTGGCCAGCTCAGTCCCCAACATCTGCGTCCTTGGAATGCCTCCTCTCCATCATCTTTTCTCCTCAGATTTTGCTCACCTTCGATGACCAGTTCCTGCTGACCGTTGCTGAAGATGGCTGCCTGTTCACCTGGAAGGTCTTTGATAAGGAAGGTCGGGGGATCAAGCGAGAGAGGGAGGTGGGCTTTGCCGAAGAGGTGCTTGTTACTAAGACAGACTTGGAAGAGAAGGTAAGAATGGGATCTCATGGAGAGGGACTTGGAAACTCCTTACCAGACTCCTGGGAGACTGTACACCACGCCCCCTGCCACCAGGGCCAGGGCAGATACCTGGGCTCCTGCACTTTCTCCACCCATAACACCAGGCTGGCTTTTGTTGTTGCTTCGTCTGTCTCCACCCTCACACTACCCACCATTCTGCCCATGATCCCCACAAGGACTTCCAGGGCTCTGCCTTCAGTCTGCAAACTAGCTCCAGCTCCTGCTCTTTGGCATGTAGTGCTCTTGTGTGGTCAGCAGTTTCCAGCACACACTAGGCACCTGGAAGATCATAAATACTTACACAATTGAATTAACAGGCTCAGTTTGCAGTTGTACCTGTGAAACTTAATAACCATTAGTGTATGGAAACTTCTTTTTAAAATGTGTTTAGAATACATTCCTGAAACCCAGTCTTCAATAATAAAATGATAAAGGTGATAATGACCAATAACCAACATGTTTTCAGTCTTGCCATAGACACTAGGCAGAGGGAGGGGGTGGTGAGCACTGGAGGTGGAAATTGAGGTTAGCAGGATGAAATAGCATGGCCTAGGTGGGTCTCATGGAGCTGGTGACATTTAAGGAGAGGAGAGGGTGATTAACTAAGGTCTGGCGCATAGTAGAGGCTCACTGGGTATATTTTGTGAAGGGACAAAAAGCAGTTTATATGTCTTCCAGTTTTTCATCTGTGTTTTGTGGGGAAAAGATGACAAGTTCTGGTTGAAACGCTTGAGTTGGAGGCCAAGCATAGCCTCAGGACTCAACTCAAGCCCAGGCTTAAACAGCCCAGTCCCGTCCTGCCCCCCCCCCCCGCCCACTGTGCATGTTCTTCATTCTGTGTCCTTCTCCCAAAGGCTCAGATCATGTTGGAGCTGAAGACTCGTGTGGAAGAATTGAAAATGGAGAATGAGTATCAACTTCGTCTCAAGGACATCAACTATTCCGAGAAGATCAAGGAGCTCACAGACAAGTTCCTCCAGGAAATGGAGTCCTTGAAAACGAAAAACCAGGTCTGTTGAGACAGACCCATAATCACAAAGAACAAGAAATTTTCAACTCACTTAAAATGGAGCTGGCATAAGCTGGGTTGGGTGACAGCATGACATTTTAAAGTGTAGCTGGTAAGGTCAGAAATGCCTGCTACAATGTGCTATGTGAAGAAGGTAGACTAGAAGATTCTCTGTAATGAGCACTATTCATTTGATAAAATAAATACATATAAACTTTTTTTTTAAAGAATATAGCTAATTTTAAGAATATAACAACTTCTCTGGAAGTTGACATTATGGCTAATTTAAATTTTGTTCTTTATATTTTCCTGTAATTTCTAAATTCTCTACAATAAGACTATACTGCTTCTACGATCAAGAGAAATTTACTTTTAAAAAAATCAAAATATTAGCAAGAAAAACAGTGCAGAAAGGGAAGAGCTACTAGAATCCACAAGATACCCAGAATGCAAGTAGGTTAAAGAAAATTACTCTGAATGGTCTTCCTGTAGTTAGATTTGGTCCAGGACTCTTGCAAAAGAATTTCTGGTCTCCACAGATCTGCCTGGCCCTTCATCCAAAATCCCCAATTTTTTGCTCAAGGGGTTTGTCCTCATATTATCTTCTTAGGTCAGAGAATTTGACTTTAAAAACAAATAAACAAACAAAACTCAGCTGTTTATTATGTTGTCTAGCCAACAAGCATTTATTTGAAGCTGGGTGCAGTGGCATGTGCCTGTAATCCCAGCTACTTGGGAGGCTGAGGCCAGGAATCACTTGAGTCCTAAAGTTCGAGACCCAGGCAACATAGAGACCTAGTCTCTAAAAAGAAAAAAAAAAAAAAGGCAAGCATTTATTTGGTTACATCCTGAGAATACACTCAGCTGCTTGCAAGCTCTCCTGCTTATTATTAAAGACCAGTGCCTCTGAAGCTGACACATTAACATATCCAGGGCATAATGGCAGCAGTGTGCAGAACACACAGGATTAGAGCAAATCCTTCCTTTCCAACCCCAGACCCATTTGCTCCATATCCCCATCATTGACAAGACCCTGGCAACAGTGCTCAGTACACAACAAGGGCTTGAGAAACTTTTGTGAGCGAAAGAGGACGTCACTCCAAAGTCTGTCCCCGTCCCCTCAGTGCTTTCAGGAGATATGTAAAAATAAGAACATGTAACTCGTTTTAGGTTTTAAGAACAGAAAAAGAAAAGCAGGAGATCTTCCACCGTGATCGCATGGATGACCTCCTTGACAGACAAGCCCGGGAACTACAGGACCTGGGTGAGTGCCCTGCGCAGGCCATGTGGGCAGAAGGTGGCTGGTTGGTAAAAGGCAGACGTCTGAGTACTCCCAGCCCAGCTTTTCCTATCAGCAGGCTACATGTCCCCTGGAACTCTGCATGGTTTTTACTACTATGTTGTTACGCCTTCATTAACACCTACTGCATGTCAGCAGGGGATTTGGAAAGGTACAGGTTAGAAGCTTGGTAGACTCCTTGGGCCCCCAGACTCAGTCCCCAGTGCCTCCCCCAGCCTCGATGTACTCTTCTGTAATATAGGTGTCATAGCACCTACTTGCACACCCAGGACATCTTTTCATGCCCCTGAACTCCCAAACATCCTTTGTACCTTCCTGAAAACCTTTCTGCCTGGAAGGCAAAGTGGGTGTAAGAATGTGAGACAGGGGACAGATGAGGAATTTGGGCAGGTTGGAGGCAGATGTTCTAGCTGGTGCTGGAGGGGGTAGAAAAGCACCCAAGCTCCTGGGTGTCCCGAGGTTGGTGCTGCTGTCCCCCTGAAATAATTTCCTTGCTTCCCTCCAGAATGTTGCAACAACCAAAAGTTGCTGTTAGAATATGAGAAATACCAGGAATTGCAGCTCAAGTCCCAGAGGATGCAGGAGGAGTATGAAAAGCAGCTTCGGGATAACGATGAGATCAAGAACCAGGCCCTGGAAGAGCTAACGGAGTTTTATGAGGCCAAACTGCAGGAGAAAATCACTCTCCTGGAAGAGGTACTCATAGGAGGCCCAGCCTCATCCCTTCCCCATGGTGCCAGACCTGGCCTGGGAACAGCCCAAAGAGCCTGGCTGCCTCCCTTCACGTCTTCCTCTCAGGCTGTGTTTCAGTCAGCCATGTTTGTGTGGTTCCCACATGCATTTCCCTGTGGAGCAGGGACTCCCTGAGCTGTGGAGGCTCAGCCTGAGAGACAAAATTCCTTGGGTAGATGAAGTTTACACCTCTTGTATCCTAACTCTACCTTCAAGGCTTAAGCACAGGAGTCACCCTTTGAAGTCTACAGGGCCAGGAGAGGAACATGAACCCAGGACGATGAGGAAGGTGGCTGTCTGAAATCCTTTAGCCACTTGTAATTTCATCTTGCAAGATGAAATAATTCCTCCACCCATTTGACAGATACAGATGGCACCTCATGGTTCACCAGCCAGAGTGCCCAGTGGTCAAGAGCAGTAAACCTGGGGCCTGGTTCTCAGTGGGCTAAGAGAAGCCAGCTCATGGGTCCTTGCTCAGACAGACTGGAGCCTCAGGGAATGTGGACACTGGGCACCTGCCTCTGCCTGGCGGGCAGGAAGGGCCTGTGGGAGCTAATGAGCTCCAGAAGGAATGGAGATGCAATAATCCAGGAGACAGGGTAATGCAGGAGAGGAAGGCAGAGCCAGGTCATAGATGTCCAGGCAGTTGGGTCACCTGGATAACTAGTCTCCGTGCATTTCCCCTGCAGGGCTCAGCGAGTAAGTGTGCGAGTGAGGAAGACAGGGCCACCCGATTCGTGGCTGCAGTTCCATTGGGCAACTCCATAGAAAATAAAGGTGTGCTGGTCGCCACCCTTCAGGTCAGGAAAGAACCAAAAACCTGGAAGACAGTGGAGGAGTCAAGACAGGGAGGGACCTGCTGTAGGATTTTGGAGGTAGTACCTCCCAGGGCAGAGCCTGAACGTGGGGGCTGAAGCAGGGGTGAGATATCGGTCAAAACACCAGAGGACGGTCTGGGATCCTCTGTAGCCAGCACCACTGACGACCAGGAAGCCTGCAAGTGGGCATCCCGAAGTATTAGGGGAGACAGGAGGGTGACCAGTTAGGAGAAATGAGGAAAGAGGTGGAGACTGGCAGCTGCAGGGGGCCCAGCAGGCTGAATGCCCTGTGGCAATGGGTTCCTGGAGAACCCCATCCCCCACCCCACCCCTGAGCCCTGCAGCTCCTCAGGTCCCACAGCTTGCACTGTGTACAGAATGTTCCTCACAAAGCTTCTGAAAGCCTCTCTGACCTGGCCCCACCACAGCCCCATTCCCAGCTGTCCTGTCCAACTCCCTCAGATCCAACAAGAAAGCGTCACGGAGGGCCCATACATCATCTGAGCCTCTGCATCATGGCTTCAATCCCCAGACCCCCTTCTCCCTCTGACTGAGGCAATGATCTTGCATTTACTTCTCTTCCTCTCAGAGGCACTCTCAGGGGTAGGGGCTGTTTCTCACCCATTACTGATTCTCAGCAGCCTGGCACTCCAGCACATTCTTGGTGCTCCAGAAATGTTGGATGATCTCAAGTAAACTGAGGCATGAATCTACCCAGAGAGGAGAGAGGCAGGCTTCTTCCCAGGATTGCCTGCAGCCACAGCGATTACAAAGGGGTTTTTTCCTGTTTGAGTCAGTAAGATCTTTACAAGAACCTTCCTCAGGCACTTCCACCTGATTGGGGCTTCTTTCACATTTTAGCAACATCTCCCAGGCCATTGGCAGGGACCTACAGATCCCTCCAGGATGCAGATGGAGGGGCTTGCCAGGATTTTATGTGGCAAGGGTCTGTCTGGTGCTGTGCTGGGCAAAGGGAGAAGCTGGAACGGTGTTGAGCCCAGTTTTCAAACCATCTTGTCGTGCCTCCAGAGATGGTGCATGCAACCTGGGGGAACACGAGGCCACTGTAAGAAGGAAGCAGATGTTCTGCCCTCACATTTAGTGGCAATAAGAAAGGGAGGTCATGCCCCCCAGGATCTCCCCAGACTCCTCCAGGCAGAGTTCTGGTCCATGATTGCTGCTTGACTGACAGCCCGGTGCCCAGACACTGAGCGTCACTGTGAAGAAAGTCAGAGGTGAAACAGGGTTAGGGGTACCAGCAAGGCAGTGGTTGGAATTATGGAGCCTAATGGCAGGAGAAAGAAGGAAAGATGGAGGAATAGGAGGAAAGAAGTAGAAGAGCCAAGGCCTTGGCTCCCATCTCTATAACAACGCAGCTCTTTCCCTCCCCATGGGAGTCCCATGTGGGCACTTCTCCCTCTCAGCACAAAGGCATCCCTGGGCCCTTCTCCCCCAGTGCAGACCACCTTTCTCCGAGCAGGCACAAGAAGATGTCAGACAGCAGTTGAGGGAGTTTGAAGAGACCAAGAAACAGATTGAAGAAGATGAGGACCGAGAAATTCAGGATATCAAAACCAAGTATGAGAAAAAGCTTCGGGACGAAAAGGAAGCAAACCTGCGACTCAAAGGGGAAACAGGCATCATGAGAAAGAAGGTACTGGGCTCCCTGAGAGACCTGGGGGCCGGCCGGGCCATTCTGCAGTCACCACAGCAGGTGCACAGACACAAGGCTACTATTAGCACCACTGCCCTGGCGACTGGCCCCTGGGGACCTGCCCGGACTTCCTTGTCTCCCAGCATCGGGCTCCCTGTACCCACAGGCAGACAGATCCTCACCATGTCCTTGAAGGGGAGACAGGCAGGACACCCCTTCTTGGCCCTTTTCACAGGGTAGTGAGGTTCACAGTGACACTGAGGCACCCTTTCATTGGCGAGTGAGAGTTAGTTAGGTTTTAGAACTAAACCTCTCATAGAAAAGGACATGAGGTCTTGATCACATGAGAGACTTCTCTGGAGGTGGTCCCAGGCTCTGGGTGCGGCAGCTGGGATTCCCTGTTCTGAGTAGGTGGGAGGAGGAGTGAAGGTGCAGAGTGCTTAGTTTCAAGGTAGGGCCGATGTTTTTGATCACTGGTCACATGAGGAGGGATTGACTCCACTGGTCTTGGTAGAACTGCCAGTTTCAAAAAAATGTCTAGCCTTTATGAGGCCAAGTTCGAGGCAAGCTCAGGGACCTGCATCTTAGAAATCATGCAACAGGTAAATCCACAGGGTAATCAAGTCTTCCCTTCTTCAGCATAGCTAAGGTAGCTCATAGGTCGAGCCCAATATCTATGACCTTGATGGGACTTGGATCCCAACACTTGGATCCAGCTTGGTGTGGTCATGGAAATGCCAGGTCCACTCAGGTGGCAGTTCTCTGGAGCCTGTTGATGCAGACATTTCCTCCCCACCTGTGGGGATAGGACTGGATCTTACCAGACAGAATACTGTGCCAGACACTTGCTTTCCTGCACTGTCATTCCTGCACTGTGCCAGATGCAGATGGGAGCTCTTTCAGTTGCCAGAGTTGGGAGTAAAAGGACAACACCTCTCCAAACAAACCTGAATTTTCCTTACCTCTCCCTAACCCCCTTTCCTGAACAAACTCAAATTGATCCACGAGAGGCTATTGAAATCCTCACGGGTCAAACCAACCCCAACTTCGCCTCACCAAAGGAGGGAGATAAAAAACGCATAAAACAGCCAACTGCCCCATAAGCTCATCCCTATTTTCTGACTGAAGGGACTGCCAGTCTGGCCCCTCATGGGCTGTTTCCTAATAAAGCCTGCTTCCTAGCTAGCCGCTGGCCTTCCTCTTTGTCTCCAATGCTCTATCCTAACAGGAAGGAGCAGAAATGAGTTCAAGGTGACTCTGGTGTTTTTGGTGTTGCTGTTGTCTAGTTCAGCAGCCTGCAGAAGGAGATCGAAGAACGAACCAATGACATCGAGGCCCTGAAGGGAGAGCAGGTGAAGCTGCAAGGAGTCATTAAGTCCCT